>JAQIXJ010000656.1:0-29421 GCA_034700185.1 Phthiracarus laevigatus
ACAGACACACAGAAATCAGGAAATTTTCAAATATGTAATGGCGAATTTTATTTGAATTAATAACTTATAACTTCAACACATCTCTCTCTCTCTCTCCCTCATCAGCACACATTGGCAGTGCATTTAAAAAATGCAGCGACAAGTAGCCGTTCATTCGCATATAAACGGAAAGCTAACGACGTAAATTAATCGATTGCAAGCTGAGACTAATTAATTGTTAATAAAATCAGGTCAATTAGGTTAATACAATTTTTATTCCAAATTAACAGATTTTAAACGGAAGTTAGATTTAATTGTGTTTGGTCTTATTGGAATTTCTAATATGGTTTTATCCGGTTTTTATGGTTATTTCACAAAATTGTGTTAATTTATTATACTCAAAATTCAAAAAAAAATATACGAAAACTATAACAAACTTTATAATGCGCGCACTTTGAATCTAATATTCTATTAATTCAATAAATATGCACGTTATGGGAATTGGAAATTAATACCATTTATTAAATTAAATTAATCCATTTTATACTGTCCGATGTTTTATTTCAAAGTTTTAATATTTTTACTTATAGGACAGTTGATTGTTGAGATTTTCACATATTTTTGTGTGAAGAGACTTTCGTAAGTTTCTCAAACTTACATCATCAGTTCAGAAATAAGACTGTGACCGCTTTTTGTGCAAAAACTTGCGCATAGCTATGTTTATTTGTTAAAAGTTAGCCAAAATTCACGTGAAACTTGTTTAAAACTCTGCGCACATTTAGTGATTATCGAGAAGAGTTGTATTTTATTTATTTTTGAATAAATTTTGGATATTTTTGAATCCATATTTGCCTCACGTTTTTGACTCGAAAAAGTTTTTTATTAATAAAAATTGTCTAGCTACGGACCAGATACACCAAATCCAATAGCTGACTTGACTAAACATAGTGAGCAAAAAAGTTGAAAATGTTTTATAAGTGGAGAAATATTATAATAACTTCAAATAACATCGAGTTTTAATTAGCCCAATACGTGCTATATTAAGTGAAATGTTTGGAATTTCTTAAACACATTTTTAACTCATTATCGTAATGATTTGTTAATAAACACAAAGCGGTAAAGAGCTAACTAAAAGTTAATAAACTCCAACGAACTCGTTAGTTAAACGCAGCAATCATTAGCCAAAAGTTCCCACTAATCGTCTACAGTAATGTATTTGACATTTCGATTTTCTTGACAGTTATCTAAGTGGACGTAAAACTAAATATCAAACTACACTATTAAGACTACTACTTACTAGTGTATCTCAATGACTAAATGCCAATGCGGTCAACCGAACGTAATTAAATATATGCTCTTCGGGCAACATTATTATTGTTATTATAGCTCATAATGCATAAAAAAGTAAGTAATAAATGCGACGTTTTTTACTGGAAAAATTGGATCTGTTTTGGCAGACACAGAAATAATCTATTTGCACAAATTATACAGTTATCGTATAGAGATAATTTTGTTTAAGCCTATGCCTTGTTATATAACAAGTTAAATTATAGCTTAGCGTAAGGTATGTTAATGTATGTGAAGTTTGCAGACGCGTGGATACATTATTTTGCTCAAATTAAGCTCCATACTAATATTTAAGTTAGACGTTTTAATCATTTTTTAAGGGTGCTGTCGAATAACAAATTAAATTCATCAAAATAAAGGGTTGCGAAAATCGGTAATTTAATCTTGATAATTTAAATATTTAAAAATGTTTTTTGTTTAATTAGCGATTCTTAATCTGCGAAAATTAATTACAAATTGAATTTTATTTCTAACTGTTTTAATTTTTAAATAAAGTATCGATACTTTTTATGCACAAGTAATATTCGATAAAATTATTAAAAAGATTATTAAAATAGTTTTATCAAATATTAAACCGTTACACTCTCAACATATGAATTTATAAAAGAGAACAAGAAAGACACATTCATAGAGAGCTCACTTTTCTCAGGTTAATTGAAAATTTATTGCTGTAACCTTTCAACTGATAGTAAACATGAACTGTTTCCTGTCCCTAACCTGTCCTTTTTGATGTCACATTTCCCAAACTCTTCTTTTATGTGATCTTGCCCTTTGCCTAAGCCTGCGCACTTACAGACGGACATGGTCAAATCCATAAGCACGCTCTCTTTTCAAGAAAGTGAGCTAATAAAAATATCAAACACGATACAATAAAAAGCAAATTAAAAGTTAAATAGGTTTGGGGGCACTAACAATATATAACTTTTATGAGAACGAATTTATTTAACATAAATAATAACTTACATATTTTTTCAACTATAATTTCTAAGCTTATAGGATCGTGAAAGGAGGGACGCGCGACGCGCGCTCACCGAAAGAATGAGAAGTACAATTACAATAGTAATTATTTCATAACATAAAAGTAAGTTTTTTAATTCAAATTCAATGAAACCAGGGTGTCCCAGAGTCTGCCGGTTTGGGGGAGGTTACTTTCCGACTTTTTAAAAATTTTAGGGGGTGTCAAACTACTCGGATTTAAGCGACAATTTTTCTACCATCGGACAAAAAAACAGGAAAAAAAATTTTCCCCACAGAGATGTTATTTCTCAATTTTTAGGTAGGGGGGTCAACTTTTTGAGAAATTATGGGGGGGGGGGTAACCCCCTCCAGCCCCCTCTGGGACACCCTGAATGAAACGCTAGAAAATTTTTCGTTTATATGTAATTTACAACAATTTAAATTTTTAACAAAATTCCGCTTTCTCTTTGTGTTTTAAACCTATTGTTTCAAATACTACATTATTGACTACCTTGTCCTGCATTTCACCCAATTATCAAATTAAAACTGCTGTCTATATTTATTCTTTCAAATAAGAATAAATTTTATTAAGTTATAAAGGCAGTTTACATACATCTTTATAATCAAACAAGGTTTCAACCCGTGCTTCACATGGATTATTAATATTTAAACAATTTCTAATTGTATTGTTTATTTTAATTAACCCATTTCAAACAATTTTTGGACATATATTTAAAATATTTACATTTTATTTTTAGCTCCCTTTTTAAATAAAAGTCGAGCTTATGGATTTGACCGTCCGTCCGCCCGTCTGTTTGTCTGTCTGCCTATTCCGGCCTACGTTGTCTAATATCAATAAAGGGATTTTGACTATTTTTTATATTAATAAAGAGATTTGATTTTTTGCCATATTTATTTGACATAAGTTTATAATAATCTAAGAAAAGAGAGCTCTATGAATGTGTCATTCTTGTTTATTTAAGTAAAGGGATTTTTTATGTGGGAGTCTCTGCTCTAATCAGATAGATCTTATCATTACCTATCCAATGATATCCTGCACGTGGGATTAGGGGCTTGGATATACCCAAAGAACTCGGAAAAATATTTTACCTCGAAAATTTGACTTTGTGGCCGATCCGGGAAAAACTTTTAATTTAAATCTAAATTTTCGGACACCCCTCAATTTCAATCCCAATCTGAGCCGCGACCAATTATACACTCCTACCTAATTATGGCTAAAGTTGATGCCGTCATGCAGATGGCAGTAGTTTATCTAAAATAACAAGATTTAATGTTTTTATCAAAGAGAGCGCATTTTGAATGTTCGCTCTTGTTTTCCAGTAATTGTTCAATTTTAATTCTAGAAATTGTTTCAAAAACTGATTAAAATCTCCTATTTATAAGAATGAACTGTGACTTTAGTGAAAACCCTTAAATAATTTAAGAAAATTGAATAAACATCCTTTTATTATTAAAATAAATTAATGAAAATCTTTTAAGAATTCAAACTATATGCATGAAAACCCTTTTTAATAATATGCATTTTAAACAAATTGCATTTTTATTAAATTTAGGTTTGGCTTGTGTGAGATTCTAGCATGGGTTGGGTCATGGTGGGATGCTCGTTGTTCGCCATAAGAGATTGCATCCGTCCTTCATTGATTTATATGTCTAGTGCGAACATTTTACTGTGATTTAATTGATATTTATTTTATTGATATTAAGATGATTGCACTTGATTTACGAAACGCCCAATAAGCGTTAATATCGGTAATTTAAGACATTTAGGAAAAGATTATCATTTATTTTTCAATAACAAAAAATTAATATGACATACTTCATACAAGCTAATATAATTAATGATAAATAGTTTCCAACCCCAGTAAAATCTAACACTTTTCTGACTTAAGTTTCCTATAAATGATAACTATAATTTAAAGCTATTAAAATTTTCTTTATAATAATAAAATAGAGTTTATTTCGGCCTAAAATTAATATTTATTAGCTAATAGAATGAATAACTAAAAGATTAACTTTGAACAAAAGTGTTAACTTTAATTCTGTTGCCTAATACGGTATTTACCTTTATTTACATATAAGATGTACTAAACTTATTAAAAATTGTTGAAAATAACAATACGTTTATATGTACAGATGTTAAGTTTATTTGGCAACATTATTTTATTTACAAAGAAGTTGAATTTTACAGTAAATGAGTCTTAGAAAAAATTCCTTTTTAAATTAAATGATAATATCAAATATTAAATAAAACGAACAAAAATAGAAATTGTCATGAATAACAAATTGTTTTGTAATATAAAACACAATGTAAGTTTCAGAAATGCACAAAATTTACATTTTGAATTAATTTCGTCAAACGAAACAAAACGAAAATTAAATTAGTTTATTTTATTGTACGAATTAGTTTTGATCTTAATCTTGCTTTGAGGACATTTGAACTATTTTTAAGAAAAGCATACTCATTAGCGCTAAAATCTGTAGAAGAAAACATTTATAATTAGTTTTGATTATTTATAAAGAATAATGCATGCGAAATACTTCATAAAAGCGGAAATAATTAATGATAAATAGTTTCCAACAGTAAAATCCAACTCTTTTCTGACTCACTCTTTCGATAAAAGTTGATAACTATTAAAATAGTATTAATCACTCTATAAAATACAATTCAATTTACTCAATACCTTTAGTAGTTTAGAAAGAGAAATTTTTTGCATAACAAATTTCGAATGTAAATTTAAAAGCAGCTTATATGCCCTTCCAGTTTCGTAAGCCATTGAAGATGCGGTGTTCATAAAACTGATTAATATTGTAAGGACAAAAGTTGAGGCGTATATTAAAATTAATCGCGTAATTAATGTCATTTTACCAAACGATGCAGTATACAGTGTCAGGCATACATTAGCCGAAAATAACAAATAGAGCCAAAATGCAAACTTTGCCCAATAGTTGTCATTATAATCAGAGATTTCAATATAAACTTCATTCAAATGTTTAATAACTGAATTGATAGCCGAGATGTTCGATGCAACTATATTGCTATAAATAAATCGCAGTTTTAATTTTAAATAAAAGCAAATCAAATAAAAGTAAGCCATTTGCCACGCAATGACAGCTGAGATATATGTACAGCCATAAGAGTATAGCAGAGACCATGGAAGTGCGTATAAGACCATTTGCTTGTAAGAAGAATTCATCGCTAATGGTATAAAATTAACGGTGAAAAGCAATATAGGCGCTAATTTATTAATGTTGAAGCCGATAAAATGTTGTAATAATCGCGTCTTTTTAATTATTTTGAGACATATTCCCTGTTCGTTGATGCCAATAGATTGTGGCGGCATATATCCCGCCATCATTTCAAAAACGTTCATATATGAGGGATAAATGTCATTTTTAAAATTCCAGTAATGTATTGTTTGACTAACCATTGCCATACAATTATATAATATTACGCAAACGTTTAGCTGATATTTTATGTTTAAAAAGTAACTGTAATCTCCTATTTTTAAGAAAAAATTTTTATTCTCTACGGAAGTTATAATCGAAATGAATGATCGAGCGTTTAGTATTATTAGACTTATAATTGGTAAAATTGGATTAAAATATAATCGACTTCGTTTAGCATTACCGATCGTAAACTGCCACAATCCTATCTCATAGAAATGATTGCCAGCATTTTTAATGATGAAGTGATCTGGCAATAGATTACTTGTATCAAATTTTCCCATTTTTCATTAGTTAGCTTTCGTAAAAAACAAAAGTTAATTTTTTTCTTTTTACCTAAATTTAAGTCAAATTGTTATTTCAAAATGATTTACATTAGGAAACAAATTCTATATTTATTCTTTTTTATGTTCTTATTTCTTTGTTTGCAAAATAAAATTAAAAATAATTTTTAATATATGTACGCTAAATCAATAATAAATGAATATAAAGTTTAAAATTTAACTTAGCTCTATGTAATTTATATAAATATACGTTAGTATAGAATTAATCGCATTAACACTCACGTTATGACTGCATTAATAATTAAACAAAAATTATTGACAAATTTACTCCAACCAAACATTTAAAATTTTATAATATTCTTACAATTTTCAGTTGAGAATCAAAGTGGATAATTACTTTTTTTGTAATTTAATTTGACGTTTTCAGTTTCAAATTTGATCACCACTTCTTTTTCAAAATGTAGTTAAACTTTTTAAGTTTTTTTAAAGCACACAATGTAACAATTTTCAAGTTGTATGTTAACAAAGGCATATGAGTTTTGAGAGTTATGCATATGAATGCTATGATCAAAATGCTTACAAAAATAATTAAAAATACAGTATCGAATATCTGTTTATACAAAGAGTATTACACTAATTATATTTTATTACTACTTTGCCATAAAATTTAACTAAAATTTTATAATTAAAAAAAACATAAAAATTAACTGAACAAATATTTAAAATTTTCAAATTATTATTTCTCTATACATCAATTTACTATATTTGAAACACGCTGTAGAGTTAACATTGTTGAATCACTTTATAAGCTCTAAGACGACCTGCCACTTGTTATTATGACTGTTACCACACGATACCAGTCAGTATATATCGGAAGAATACAATCAAATTACTAACTGTCTTGTCTGTCTTTCATATATGCTAAAAAATTGACGATATATAGTTCAAAAAATATATGCTTAAAATTATATGCTTTTTAACCATAACCACCATAACAAAAAAAATGGAATGAAGTATTATGTATGAGCCTCATAGTTAGCACGTTATAATTTTTCTTTGCTTGAATTATGGTTGAGCATCTGTAGGCGTCAAAATAACACATTAAACTGATTTTTTGTATTGCTAAAATTATAACGGACTAACAAGTATATAATACTGCACCTACAATATGGATGCGAATTAAATAATTACTATTACTTAGTTATTGTTTATTCTTTATTATATCTGCTCCATTGTAGTATAACTTAAATTTCTAAGTTTTAACAATTTCATTGTTTACACTATTTCACATTCACGCGCTAACTTAAATAAAAAATACGAAATATTTTAACTGATACCAACACATTATTTACGAACGCTAACCGTTTTTTACAAACGTTTGTAATTTCCATATTAATCCATTTATTAAATAAGTTTTAACACTCAATCTTAACGATGAATTGGATATTATTTTTTAGTAAGTTAAATCCAATTTAAATGAATAGTTTGCTGAATAATACAATTTTGTAATTGTTCAGCTATAAAACTAATGGCCACTCAAGTAAAATGTGCGTCTTTGTGTGACCACTCGTCGTGCGAAGGTTCAGTAGATGGAGGATTCGTTTATTTCTATTACGACGCTATAAATAGTCAACTAAAATACAGTTATTATATTTACAAAAACAACATTATTTGGAAATTAGAAATGTTTAATAATCAAACCGAGATCAGCGTTTGTAAAGAAACGAACATAACTTTCAATAAAATTTTTCAATCAAAAAGTTCCCATAAACTTGCGATTTCTTACGTTATCGGTAATCATAGTAATTATAGCATTCATTTTTGTGTGGTAAATATTTCACGGAAATAAAATGAAATTTTAAACTAAAATATTACTACAAAAATAATTAATCTAATATAGCATTCATCGCAACGCTTTGAATGCATGATAACGCGTAAGGAATCGAAACAAAAAGTTTACATATCAGTGCCCGGGTTTGATGGCAACCATCAATTAGTTTATTACCCGAATCTAAAGTTTTATACCGATTTTTGTTGCATATTCATTTCGCAAACGTTTGACACAAATATTACGGCATATCAAAAGAAATACGTGTTGTACGATATCGAATCGAAATCGAAGACAGAGTTTGTATACTTCCACGACATTGTGGCATATATGGATCGAACGCTTTATATCATTGCTATCATACCATTTCAATATTCCAATGACACCAGTTTTGGCGCTGCGATTCTATTCAATCATGAAAGCGTACTAAAGTATTGTATCACACCTACAATTGTTGGTATTCCTCCAAACGTAATAATAAACGATTAATTTAAATAAACACCGTTTGAAAATTATGTAATCATTTTTCAATGAATTTCTAGTGCGCGCCTGAAAAACTGAAAAATATGACAACTTATTTCGACGATACTTGTATACGAATTCATGCTTTCAAATTAATTTGTTTAGATATTTGATTTCTTATATTTTTTAGGTCATAACAATGATTTGTCAATAATTATGAATGAAAACACAGAGACGCCAGTAAAGTCCAAAACTACTGAAAAGAATCTTAAATTAGTTATAGCACTGAATTTGGTTGCTTTGGTTATATTAATCGTATTTTTAATAGCTATTATATGGACATGTTTGTCTATAGATGAACACAAATCAGAGGCGAGTATACGGTGTATTCAAATGGAAAATGAATCGTTAAATTTTGTATGATAAACGGTTTTTCTTATAGGGTTTACGGTTTACTAGCGAACCTCCGACAGAAACAACTATGATATCTGACAATTGAAATAATGCTAAATATGGCACTAAAATATCCGTTTTTGAACAAGTTTTATTATACCTATTAAATTATTAACTTCATAAAGCGTCATACTATGTTTGTGTGTAATTTATAGTGTTTATGTATCTAATTATAAACAAAATAAGAATTTGACAAGTAAAATCGGTCCATAGAAACTTTTTACAATATTTAGTCAGATAAGTTATTTGGTATGTCTTTGAGGTTAAAGTGTAGCAGAAAATATAGTGGAATGTTTTAATCCATCAAGTATTCTATAATTAATAAAAAAATATAAGAACCATTTAATATATAAGCCCGCCCCAATGTATAGGCCCACTCTTAACTTTTCATTAGTTTTATAAAAAAATTTCTAGGTTTAAACCCATACCCATGTACCCATGTCTACCCATCATAAATTCAACTAAAACTTGATTAATAAACTTATTTTACAGTTAAAATGTTCTATAAAGTTAATTACTTTTCTGGAAGTTTAATAAAAAGTCTTTAGACAAGCCCCCATCCATGTATAAGCTCATTGCATAAATATTTTTCATTTTTAAGTTTTTTCTTTGAATAAGCCCGGGCCTAACTTCGTAAAATTAAAGACTTTTTTAGTTGGAACTACTATGCTATGAGCCCTAATTTTCTTATAATTAAGTTTAGTTAAGAAGTATTTGTAAATACAGTATGATAGTTCGCTCTTCAATTATAAGAAATTCAATTATGAAATTCAAGTATGATAGTTTGGTCTTCAATTACATTATAATTATAGAATAGTTACTCAAAATTTTCCGCAATTTATTAAGTTTGTCCGATTGTAGATATTATTTGTTGTAGATTAAATTAGTAAAACAATTTTGAGAATGTGATTATTATAAGGCCTTAAATTGATTTGTTATTAAACTTCTGTTAAATTGAAAACAATTTTTGAACTATTAATGGCTATATGCGTCATCTAGTGTTTGATATAAGAACAATTACTTTTCAAAAGTTTGTCAATGATAGACACGAAAATTGTAGAAAAGCCACATTTTAAATAAAATAAAAAATAGAAAATTAGAAAATAAAAGTCTTACCAATGTGAAGGTGCACAGAAAAACTTCTAAAATAAACTGAGCTCAAAAAACAATGAAAAATAGGTATCACGTGATGAAATATGCGTATCACTTAAGTGCCATATATTACAACCCGGATTAGAGACTTGTTTTTATTGCATTTCCTTTTTAAAAATGCAAATAATAGTGTTATTTTCGATAATAATAAATGGGTATCATTAGAAGGCTAAACTGGGTATTTTAATGTATTTACGTTTTTATGTGAATACTCAAATGCGATTAAGCATATTTTATGTTCTTTGTAAAAAAAATCGTCGATCAAATTCGATATTATGAAAGTTCTACGATAAAAATGAAAAAATTTAGCAAAAAAAAATTGATATGTTTATGTAATAAATTAATGTTTAGTAAAAAATTCCAAATAGTATAGTTCAAATTTGATGAGTTTTTATTGGGACGTGTTTAGGCTTCCAGGAATAAAGTTTTTAAAAAATCTTTTTTGAAATAATTTGGTCAAAGACCAAAAACTGTTTATTAAATCCAATGAGTTTACTCTTTAGGACCTCTGATTTTTGAAATAATTCTGATAGTAACGCCTTGTTTAAAATTATAACAAACGGAATAATTTATGAACTTATTTAGTATCTTTAAGCTCATTTTTAAGAGTTTTATCTCATAAAATAGAGTCAGTAATCATTAGAAACTAAAAATAAAACTGAATGTAAGGAAAACGCAGTTTATAAACTGAAAAAACAATGGTATCGTCACATCTTTACCTGTGTATTAATATTTCCCAATCAGTAGGTAATACTAACTTATCTCGAGTTTACTTTTTTCTTTCAATAATCAAGTGCCAATAAGCGAATCTCCTTGAATTTCAGTTATTGTTCTGCAGTAATAAAACTTACCAGAAAAAATCGATGGGCAATTAAACGTTAAAATAATTTAAAAAAGCTAAAATATTCATTAGTATTAAACTGTTATCTATTAATATTTTCAAGAAGTTTTAGCTCAACTTTCATTTACCCTATATGTTCGAGCTTAAGTGTTAGACCAGGCCTGTCGGTCAAACAGTCAGTCCGTCCATCCGTCCTACTGTATGTTGGCAGCGCTTGCGCCATCAATTTAAAAACGCATATATTTAAAAACAGCTGCAAAAGCTTATTTATACACAATTAACTTTTTAAACTATCAAATACTGAGCTATTAAACTATCAAAAAAAAACGTTTCGTAGTCGTATTAAATAAAAATTGATAAATAATGATGCGTGCGTTGAGCTGCGTCCTCGAATTTTGATCTATAATGGCATTGGGAAAAGCGGCGTAATATTGTGTCCGTGAAAACCAATTTAAAGCGTAATAAATTGAAATTATTTTTTAACGATTACTTCAGTTTATTATTATTTTAAATGGGATTTTCCCCCAAATGTATAACAATATATTGTACTGTTTATAAGCTTATTGTGCACACGTACGGTATCATAAAATTGTAAACAGTCTTATCATATAAATTCAAAAACATGTATCAGGAAAAATTGAACCATATGGACGAAATTTTATTTTGCAGCAAACGATAGCGTTTTCTATTGACAATTTAAGCTGCAATTTTGAGATTCTTTCTTTACATTGTTTTTTTGGTCAATATTTTCCTTAAACAACAAAATATACTACAATTAGACGTCAATTTTCCCAATAGAAAAATAAAACAAAAAACAATTGCACGCAAACACACATCACGCCGTATTTTACGTTATCGTTTTTAAATAACAGGAACTTTTTTTATCCCAAAGTCGAGACAACAACAAAAAAAATTTATATTAATTTACAAAACAATTATGACTTTAGTTCGGTCAACATTTTGGTAACAAACGGTTTCTGGTCGAAAAACAGCTTAAAATCGTCGCATTCTTTGCGAATGTCATCCAAAACTTGCACCAATTTATCCTTATTCGGCACCAGAAACGGCAATTCGCTGATCATAATCCGTCGGTTGCTGTCATCGCCGCTCAAAATCACGTTAAACACGTTGATGGCCCTAAACCTAATATGCTTATATCGGTGCCAAAACAGGCTGATTATAAGTTTCATTAGCGGATCGTCTTTGACGAACCGCTGCCTCACACTGGCGTTTAATCGTTCCGATAATATTAAGGCCAGTATTTCGAGCGATACGCGTTTAGTGACGTAGTTATCGCTACCAATTAAGAGGTAATAGGCGTCCGAAAACTTCCTATAATTATCGCGCAAAAACTCGGCCGAAAGCGCTTTGTGAGTGACCAGCAGCAGTCGAAACGTAATGAACGCGTCCATAGCCACGTCGAACGTGGTCTGATCGACGTGCGCAAACAACTGGAAGAATTGTGGCGAATGAAGAACGATTCGGGCCAAACACTCGTGCTGTACGCAGTCTCTTATCATTTGTCCGCAGTTGAGCGTTACATCGCTCCGTCCGTAAGCGTAACTATCGATCAACGCGAACAATATGCGCGGCTCTCTGGCCATGTACTCTACGGTCACTAGACTGTCGCCCACGCGAAGCAGTAACGCGTTCCGTACGATTTTGGCGATCACTTTTTTGCTCTCGAAGTCCACGTGCGGCAACTTTTCAACAATTTCCGCCATAATATCGGTGGCGAAAAGTTGCTCAGCAAATAGCCTATCGCTGTCTTTTCGATTATTCTCTTTGGACTGCGTTACGGAACTACTGGTGCTTCCGCATTGATCGCCATTACTGGCAGCGGAGGCGGATGTGTCCACTTTATACTTGATGGCGAACAGTAACTTTTCCAGCGATAATTTAACGAACGGATCATTAACTTGCTTGCAGTGATGCGCGTTATTGCCGCTACACTCGTCGCACACTACGTTACCGCCGTTGATTAATGCGGCGTTTAATAGCTCTGCCCGAAGGGTTTTAAGCGTGTCCTCGAACGACTCGCAAATCGATTTGCTGATGCTGTGCCGTTTATGGTCATGCTGTTGCTGATGGTGCTGTTGGTTATGCGATTTTTGACGGAAAAACTTCATTATGAACGCTTATAATGGTTTTGTTTGCAAGTGTATTAAAACTTTTCTAGTTTTATTATTATTGGTTTTGATGATGCACAGCAAACTGAATGCGTTCACACACTTATCGCACGCAGATATCAGATGAAATTTTTATTTGTTTTACCAGATAATTCGCAGATTTTTGGGAAAATAATAGCAATAATAACAATAGCGGATATCTCTCACTCGCAAACACACATCGATAAAGCAACTGCTACTGAATTAATATCGCAGTTACTAATACAGCACACGCATACACAAACACTGCAATAAACCGTACATTTGCCTCGCAGTGTTTACGCGAAACAAAAACGCACAGGTAATGCACACGGATTTTTTTTCGCCAAATGTATAAATTTAAAACACGGATACGTTCGCCGTTAACCGTACACACGAAGTGAGACGCTATTTTCAATAAGTGTCTGTTGTCTAATGTCTTGCAACCTTCAACTCGTTATGCACAGTTATGGTATTGTTCCGCTGCAATGTGCACACCAACGCAACAATGTCTTCATTGGTTCACTACTTCCCGGTTTGCTGTCACTGGAAAAAAATATAGAGCGATCACCCGTTTATTATTCAATACACAGACATAGTTATTTCTTTTTGTGCGAAAAGTACTCTACCAAACACACGCACACATAAGGTTTTAATTTATTAAGTGAACAAAATCCTAACTATTAAGGCAAATGTATGAGAGAGGAAAAATAACGCAGAAGTGGTTTACGCTATTAACGAGTAATATTTAGCGTATATTTAATGCAACAAAACTCTTTACGTATACGAATTGATATTTTAATAACAGTTATAATTTGTTGTTTAAGTTTTTAACTTAATAGCTAAAAGTTTTTTTAGCAGTTGCATTCGCGGACTTTATACCCGCGAGAGTTGAACAGACGTGTTTGTTAGTGAGTGTGGTTCCACGAAAAAAAATTGTTTTTAATCATCAATAATAGCACTCTTTATAATTTAGAATCTTATTAGATTTTTTTTCGCCCAATAAACGTCATTCGGAGAGTCATGTGTTTGTGTGTCTGTGTGTGTGCCGTACGGGTAGTTAAGAGTTAAAGTGTCAATTATAATGCTGATTGCTATAAGAAGCTCGCATTTTTTGCGCTAATATTTATAAGTAACGCGATAAGATATGTATGTGCGCCCGAATTAGCGATTAAACGTCTACGCGTTATGCGCTAATTATTTAAAAATCTATAACTTCGAGAGATAAGTTATTTTCTACGGAAATCACTTGAAATATTAGTTACAAGTTAAGGTAGAAATAAAGTTTGTTACATTACCTTCAGTAATTTCCATTTGGATTTTCGCGTGTATATGGCGAACAACGATACGATAAAAATTTTAATCTTTTCACAAGCAGTGAGAATATTTTTTTTTTCATTTGATGTATAATAACATATTACTTAATAATGTCACCAATAATCGCAGCGATAAATTATACAGATAGATGATACGTGCGACTGTGTGCAGAATGGTAACGTTTACATAGATAGTACCTGCGAAAATACAGCGTCGACTTAAGCAAATAAAAACAAGCAAGTCGTTTATGAATAACGGAAACGATTTTTTTTTGCAAAATAAAAAAAAATGATAAAAAATCCAATTTAGTAAGTTTTTCTAGTTTTTATTATTTTGCTCCAATTTTTCGTTTAACTAAGAATATATATATATAAAAATACCTGTCGTCCTAATGATTGGCACACAAAAATAAGAAATATTATGTAAACGCGATATCGTTATCGCGCAAAACACAATTTTCTATCGATATCTGCCGCAAAAGTCGTTTCGATTCCCATGCATTATTATTTCTGACACAAAGTTTCGTGACTAAAATTTTTATTAATCGCGACTCGTTATTTAGTTCAAATAAAATGAATAACATCTATGCATGGATATAATATAATGTCCACGATCTGTAGAAAAACGCGAGCAAAACGTAAAAAGAAAATCGAAACGAAAACTTTCTCACAAAATACTGTATATACTATTGGGCTGTAATTTTCCATCCCGTTTACCTTTTATTTTTATTAATAAAGTTCAAAAAATAATTAACATACGCTTTGAATTCGCATTTATTTTTATTTTCGTGAATCGCAACGAACACTTGTGACGACAATTACCCGGCAAATTACATACTTAGAAAACTGAACGAAAACACATACACAAAAAAAATTAAGTGCGCGAAAACAGTATTATTTTTTCAGTTTATTAAGCGTAACGGAAATTAAATAAAATTATTCTCGTCAACTATTATTATCGCTAAAAATAGTGTATATTCTGTTTTTTTTGCGTTCGATTAAAAAACTAAGTCATTAAACTATGGTACTGCGCACAAAATAACAAGAATTAAAAAAAATATGTAGAACACACTCTAATTCTGGTTGACGTGTTCGGGCGAACGAAAACAAAAGTTTGATGTTTATACTGTAATAAGCGACCGTTTATTCGTAGCATCATTTGTTCAAATGAATAATGGAAAAATTTTCGATAAGGAAATTAATGAAATGAATAAATAATTCCTTATTAAAACCCTGGGCGCTATAAAAGATGTGCGTTTTCGCTTTTTTTTTTTGGTTGGCTGAAACCTAGTTACATAATTTTCGCTGTATTGTTTATAATTTATCGTTTAACCCACGTAATTATTAAATGTAGATTTCATCGTAGAATTATAAAATGATAAACATTAAAATTTCTGCGCAAACGTTTAGCATTAATTTATTAAAAGTGGACTTACGGTAATAAATTAATCAAAGGTGCGCTTTTAATGAGGTGTTGAGAGCTATAATAATAAGATTTAATTGGCGCCTATAATACTTAGACAGATGTTTCTAGCTGATTAGTCTATTATAAGGATGTGATATTAAATTTGATCATTTTAAGGCGTTTAAAATTTGTTTTTTTTGCATTATAGGATAATAAAATTAACTTTCGGACACAACGAACCTAACAAATCTTGTTGGCTTTAATCGTCAGCCATAAATTATAATAAAATTTTAAGTTTAAAAAGGCATCAGATCAAACTATTTAATTTTAATTTTAACGTAATATTTTTTGTTTTTATATTTTCTTTAATTTATTTTATTATTTTTCAATTATTTTAAATTACAATATTTAAAATACTTTTAAAAAATCTAGATAATTGCGTAAATGTTTAAATAAAGTTGAAAATTTTTAATTTTAAATTCCTATTTAAAAACCATTTAAATCTTTTTTTTTACCAAAACTTTGATTAGAAATAGGCTCTCTGAATATTAGTAATAGAATTAGGATTTAGATTATATAAATTATAAATTAAAATTTTTGATTATAAAATATTCTTTACGAAACACTAACATTGTATTATCAAATGCGAACCAGTATATTAAAATAAAAATTTTCTTTAAACCCAATTCAAAAAGAAATCCACAAAAAAGCCAGCATATATTTTTCCGACTAAAGCGCGAAACATTGAATCAACTAAACTGAAATGATTCTTACAATTAAAAGCAATTATTAATACAAAATAAATACATAATTCTAAATTACATAAACAATTAATAGTATTCGAAATTCAATGATCTTTAGTTAACTGTATTAACATAATACTTAACGGCAACACAGCGGCTATAAATTGGAATATCGTTATACGGTTCAACGTGAACACATTCCACGCCATAAATCCACTGCCAGAGTAATAATTCACAACGCATTGGTTAAACAAAATGATTTGATTCTGACACTTATTGATCGAAATGTTCGATTTGCGATCAATAATCGACATTAACGAATAGGCTGACGGTTTTATGGCGTCCAGAAACCCCAAGTAAAGCGTAAATATCACTTGAATCATAGCCAGTATTAGATATTCGTACAGATATTTGACAAAGTCCTCGACAGTAATCGTTTCTTCGAGTATGAATTGGGTGATGCGGAAACAAGTGGCGATGAATAGCTCGCTGTACCATAGAAACGGTAAAACACCCAATTTTCGGTTAATCCGTTCCCTTAAACATTGCAACTCATAGAATTCGTGCCGTAAGATCACCAGACTATTAACGCTAACATCGCACAGGTGGTCGATGTGCGCGAATAATTGGCTCTCAATAAAGTAGTAGTTAATTACGATATGGCTGTAGATCGCAACGGTGGCCACAATCCAACCGAAGTTATATAGTGACCACAGATACCATTTGACTGTGATTACGATTGAAGCCGATTCCGACCATAGATTCGATGCGATTATTTCGTTAACGATGTGAATGACGGGGCAAACGATTATGAGCATAATCCAGCTTATTGTTAGGATCTTCGAGAGGATTAAACTTTTTTTCTTGTTGTTAGCGTTTAGTTGTTTCCATATTGTATTTTGTAATGCAATCAAATCGCTTATCTTTGATAACACTATTAAATATGACGCGAATATCGTTATTTTCTTGTATTCGAAAGCGAGATAATAATACTTTTCCGATAATTTTATCGTCAATTCCGCGATTCCAACGATTATGCAAAACAACTGATGGCTTATCGTAACAATTCTGTTTGTATAGCATATTAATTTTTCCGATACATTACTCCACTCGCGGATACCATAGAAGCGGTTTATTATTTTGAATAAATTTTCGTCGCTCGAACTTTTTCCGTTTATGTTATCGATATTCATGTTTAAATTCTGTTCGTTGAGTTATGGTAAACTAGTGTTTCGTGTGATATATAATCTAGAATTTAGTTTAAAATTTTTCAATGCGCTTTTATTCGATTAATTTATAAAGTTTTGTGTAAAACATTTTTAGATAAATGATTGAGTTTACAATAGCTTGAGTTAGAAAAATACTTTCTTTTGTTTGGTTTGTAGAATTTTTATATCTTCAATTGTAACATAAACTGCTAATTATCATTGGTAATGTATCCTTTCAAATAGCACAGTGGAGCGAAAATATTTTAAACGATCATTAGTTAAACTTTTTCAATATTTCATTGCTTTATTTGCAATAAATTTGTAAAACAAACTTCCTACTGTAATAAACATACGTATACATACGCCAATACTCTTTTTTTGATAAACATTTTTATTAATATAAATTTATTTTTCTTTGTATGCAATAACTGAATATTTTCCATTACACGGACATATAAAAACTAGAAAATATATTCTAAGGAATTTTAAATTTGATTTTTAAAAATATTACAAAACAGAAACCAAACAATAATAATTAGTATATAAGAATAATTATGGGCCTTCATAATAGATAACCATACAAGTTCAGATTGATAAGTAATAACGAGAAAATACTATAATGAACGATCTATAGCATAGCGTAATCAGTGTAAAATAAATAAAAAAAATGTTTCAATGTCAAAACACGTTATGACACTCTGAGTACTCTACGCTACAGATCGTTCCGTTTAGTATTTACTCCTCGATCCAATGACGTACGAAAAAGGGAAATAAAGCGCATGAAAGCTCCATTTTCAGTAATTTTCAATTAAAATAAATGTAATAATATTCCCAAAAGTGTACTCATGAATCCAAGCTTTGCAATCTAAAAAATTGAAGTAACTGCCGGCGTTAACGAGTTGTACAATAACCGACCAATGGGTTTTATAAGAGGCCAGCAACTGTTGGGAAATCTCGCGCGAAACCATGTAAAAGCAGGAGCCATCGTCCCAGTTATGGCTGCTGTCGAAACTACAGTTATATTTTTCTAAATAATTTTGCTGCAATGCTTTAGTTATAACATTCGATATTGTTTCCTTTTTGCCATCATCTGCAGCGCTGGTTTGGTACGAGTAAGTCAGACCTATGTTCAACGCTGTGCCAAGAACTTCGGAAAATGTAGTCTTTGGAAAATTTAGGCATCATTTGTAACGCAATTGTTTTACATTTTATTGATTCGATAAAAAACTTTTTGTTTTACCGGAGTTAGAGAAACATTGGCGTAATTATTGTTAGCGTACCAGATTTTAAATAATACAATGTGCGTGGCGTTGTATGAAAACCAGAGCGTTGTGTTTGGCAACGGATTCAGTTGCGAAGCCATTAAATTAATGCCTTCCAATATATATTTAAATTATCGTAAATTTTTATTTGAAAATTTTTTTAAAAATCTAAACCTTGCTGTCCCACCAGACTCGACCATTTTTCACCAAAAACGGTGTTAAACTGATCGGATAACTTTTTAGCGATGGCCGCATCGCTACTATTATTCAATATTTCGGTAACTGCCAAACCGACCGCCAAATACTTCGCTTCCTCTGTTAATTCGTTTACGTGTATACGCAATTCGTTGCAACCAATGATTGCCGCTTCCGCACATAAAATAGTAATCATTAATAGCATCATATTTTTGAACATTAGTCGGTTTCGACTGTTGCGTTTGAACAAAAAGAACATTTATTACATTTAATGTAATAGTTTTTATATCAACAACGAAATTCGTTTAATAAAAAAATTATGTGCTAAACTTTGCTAAACTTTGAATTCGCGGAAAAACAAGGTAAACAAATAAAAGGTTACTATAGACTATAAAAATAAAGGTTAACTCGTGAGTTACTTTTGTGAAAAAAAATATTGTTTATAACTCTTCGCTGCTTTTCGTATTGTGCTTAAAAACAAATTTCAAATTTGTAATAAAACTGTACGTTTGTACGTTTCCAATTTAATCTATTTTTCAGTGTGCATTATACCCTGGAAAATGTAAACTCAACTGAACTCTGTCTGCTCTATGCTGTTGTCACATAACCTTTTTCAGTATAAAAATATTGTGTGAAACTTCAAAGTCGAGAAGGTATAAAATCATAGTAGAATCATAGTATTTAAATGCAAGAAATTTAAATAAAAGTAAAACTGAACTACTGTTAAGCTCTATTACCGATTTAGAAATATTTTGAAAAATTAACGTCAACTAAATATGACTTATTTTGAATTGTTGTAATTTCCACGTGTTGTTTAAATAATAAACTTAAATTAAAACTGACTTAAAATATATTTATTTGGCTTTTCATTAATACACATTAAGTGCGCAAACCTTTACAATAGCAAATAATAACTAAATTTTTTGATGGATAAAAAACGTTGAGTTATTGCTTATTGTTTTAAATAATTGGTAAGACTCGCAAATTGGTCACTCCTAGGAATCGAAAAAGTTGGGTTTTTTAAAATCCATGACATAAGGGGAGTCCGAAAATATAGGTACCGATTTTGTGTTTCGTCCGGTTAGAGCACAAAATCGAATTTTCGATTTATGGGTTTTTCGGGTTTCTAGAGTCAGCCCAAAACCCAAAGCTTATATATGGGTTATTATTAAATAGGTCCTATTAATTAATTAAAACCTATCCATCCAAATAACAAACAGCTCAATTGGACCATCCATACAAGATATAAAAAATAAAATCTAAAACATTTATAAAATATTAAAATATTCAATAACTTGAGCTGTAAGAAAACAGGAATTTACTGGTCGTACGAGAATTCCAATTAAAAATATGCGCCGATTTCGTACTTAATTGTCGGGAAGTGGAAAAAAATTTTGTTTGTTCAAAACATACGTAGTGTTAGAGCATGTGTACCGTAGTATAGAATTATTATAAATGAATTATCAACTATAAAAATAACTACGGTAATTTTACTTATCTATTCCGTCAATATATCACCATCTCTATAACATAAAATCCCGGTTATTTCCTTCGATCAAATAACCGAGAAATTAATAAATTAACTTCTATTAAATATTACCATTTAATTAAAAGTGGTTTTATTTTCCCGGTTTTACCCAGTTTTGCAGGTTTTGGAAAAAATCCCGGATTTGTACATTATATCTAGAAGTTCCCATTTTTACTATATTCGCGAAATTCAACCCCTAGTTATAATACAAACTTAAAAACCTGAAACTCTGTACAATGTGAAAAATGTTCAATTTATAAATTTTAGATATTAATTTTAAGTTTTAGAATTCCTTCGAATTAGAATTAACGCCTTCGTGAATAATGGATGCACAACAGGCGCACACTTAAATGGTGGGCAAAGAGATCATTAAATGATACAGGAATTAAAAAGATTTCATAGTTTATTATTTGTGCGAGTTTTTATGTTTGCGTTAAATAATGATACAAAACCAATGTCTCTTATAAAAGGTCGAAATATTTACAAAATTAAATTAACTTATTTTTTGATATTTTCTTAATTTGTTTATTATGAAATGTATTGTTTTATGGCACATGCTGTATATTTTGATAAAAACATTTGATAGCACTATTAAGATAGCACGTTCAACAATGGGTGTGTTAAAGTAATTTTCACCCAATTTGGGGAATTTTTTTAGTAAAATGATAATTGACAACTAAATTGACCACTTTTATTGTTTCACACCCGTATTTAAATAGTTTATAAATTTTTTACAAAAAACATATGATATTAAAACGAATCTATTTTAATATGATAAATTATTCGGTTGAAGGCGTCATCATAATCATAAATATACTATTAATCGCATACGTGCACAAATAAATAGCAATACAAATAAAACAAGATCGATAAATATATAACAATTGGTGGCTGAATTGTGTGGCATTTAATGTTCATGGTGGTGGTCCATGTGTTCCTTTGACGTTTGTTGTTGACGCGATTCGCCAGGTTTACCAGTAGGCTTCTTCGTTACATTCTTACCTTTCTTTTTTTCTTTCTCATTCTTTTCGACTTCGTTAGCGAACGATTCAAAATCCATACCACCTTTAGGTTTAGCAGTAGAAGCCTTTGAACCTTTAGGATTCTTCGTCACATGCTTACCGCTCTTCTTGTCTTCCTCACTCTTTTCGACATCGCTGGCGATTGAATCGAAATCCATTTTCAGTACAGCATCACCAGATTCCGACTCTTTTCCTGTGGTATTTGTGGTGGTAAAGTTAAAGTAGAAATTATTGGCAGCCAATTGTAGCCACTTTTCTTCCTCGATTAGTTCCGATATCGTATTATTTCCTTTGCACTCCTTTTCCAAACGTTGCCGCAAATCTTCGCACTCTTCGTCCGCGTATACGTCTGCTAGTTTATTGGTTTTCGTGTCTTTTATGCACTGAATGTATGACTGAAGAATAACGTCGCATACTTTTATTCGCTCTTTTTTGATCCGCCTTTTGGTAACAACTTTGTAAAAATTATGATTCTCATAGAAAATAAATACATTTCTAACCTTTTGGTGGTCGGTTCGGGCGTTGTTGTCGTGGTGGTTGGTTCTGGCGTTGTAGTCGTGGTTGTAGTGGTAGTGGTCGTCGTTGTGGTAGTGGTGGTAGTTGTCGAAGTAGTTGTGGTGAGTTTTTTTTCAGCTTCATCGTCAAAGTCTGCCTGCAATCTTTCCGGTGTGGTCGGCGCTCCAGTTGTGCTAAGGTTTTTGATTTTACCTTTTTCTTCGTCATAATCGAAATCTGCCTGCAATTTTTCTACGGTCGTGGTCTCAGGAGTGCTGACAGTGGTTGGTGCCTCCGTTGCCGGTGACTTGGCAATGTCAACATTGGCGTAATTCTCCACTCCGGGCACTGCTCCCGCAATGGTTACAGCCTTCGGCGGTTGTGTTGGATTAAATTCAAACTGAATGGGGTCTGGAAATTTATAGTTAGGATTCGCTTTGACCAGAGTAACTCGGTTTGGCCTGCATTTGACGTTAAACGGAACGCCGTAGATGTAGATAGTTTGCGGCGAATCGTGATTCACGAGGAATACATTCGACAGCGACTGGTCATAATATTGACACAAAACGAAAACTGTTGAAGCAATAAAAGTTTTATTTGTTATCGATTCCTAATAAACCGTTTAGAGTTTAATTTTTGTTTTATTTCATACCTTTGCTGTAACTACAGATTACAATTATGATCAAATAATATTCCATTTAAAGCTAATGTATTAATTGGTTTGTTTATAAACTATGAAAATAGTTTAAACTTGGAATCCATTTTTATAATTAAATTGATGTATGCATTTTAAAGTAACATTTGATACATTTCGTGTAATTTGATTTGTTTTCTATTCACCCATAAAATAAGTAGAAATTTACGTAAAATAATTTCATTACGCGTGTAATAATTGTTCAATATATTAAATTTATTTTTTTCAAGTGTAATTTTTATTATTCAATTAAAAATATGAGCTACTTTTTGATGGCTTCAATCAACGGCGCTTCCACACACTCGTGATAATGCGGCAACTCTTGCTTAACTTTAATCAGCCACTCTTTTACGTGACTATAGTCACTAAAATCATAATTATTACGAATCTCAATGGTACTGAGTGTAACAGCGATAGCCATGTCGGCGATCGTAATCTTGTTTGAGGCCACAAAATTGTGTTGATCCAGAAACGTGTTCAGTACCGTTAAACTACTCTTGAAAGCATTATGTTTGTCTTCGTTCGGCTGTTCGACATTCACTAGCGATCTCTATTTTTTCGTAAAATTAAAAATTGTTTTATTGATACCACAATTTGTCACATATATTTTTTTGGATACCAACCTGGTATTCAGAAACCGTTTGGTAGAGCGACGTATCGAAGTAAAGCACTTGCTCTACTTTTGCCAATTCTTGGTTGTCTGATGGATATAAGGGTGAACTGACTTTTCGGGCAAAATATTGTACGATAGCTCGACTCTCGCCCAACGAAAATCCATTATCAACGATAGTTGGTATTTTGTGTTGCGGATTAAGCTATTGCACGATAACAATAAGTAATTAACTTCTTTCAAAAATCATTTCAATGCTAATTGCACTTTAAAACTTACGGCCAAAAACTCGGGTTTTAGCTGCTCTTTTTCTCGCATATTCAGCTGTTTTGGGTTAAGTTCGAGTCCAAAATGTTTGGCGGCAAGCGATACGAGACGACACGGTCCACTATACGTCGAAGCATAGAAATCTATTGCCATTTTCAAAAAATTTTTAGTAACAATTATTATACGACTATAATAAAATAAAATAAATGAATGAGTTATGTTAACGAGTTCAAAGTAACGATCCTGTTCACATCGATATTTATACGCTGTTCTAAATATACGCCTTTAAAGATGTCAGCATATCTTTTATCAGTACATTTTTGTTTACACTAATGCTAGTTATATAATAGATTACTATAATCTCGTTCACTATCATTTGCTTCCAGCAGAGAAAAATATTTGGCAATATTACCATAAACCCAGAGACAGTGAAAAGACAATGGGTTTCCTGATGTACGTAATAGGGGGTCAACTGCGATACTTGCTGTAGTAAACAGATTAGGGCTTATCAGTAGAATACTGTGCTTCACTTTTTGGCAGCGAATAACGTTTTGCAACTATGGTTAAAAGCAATGCGTTAATTTACTTAAGATAAGTAAGTAATTCATGAACAAGTTTTCATGAATGATAACATACAAATATTGAAGGTGTTTAAGACAAATTCAACCTAAGCAAAAATGCCAGTTGAATTATTATTAAATAAGTATTCAACAAAATCTCCTAAACAAACATTTAATGCAAATTAAAATATACACTTTTTAACGCTGTTAATTTTTCTAACATATTCTTAGATCATTAACAAACAAATATGTAATCGGTTTGCTAGAAAGTTTAAAAGATAAAAATATTAATATTATTATCGATCAAAAAATATGTAATTCGCAAATTTTTTAAATGACTGTAAATGACGGTTATCATGACATTTTTTAACACTTAAGCAAGAATTGTTAAACTCTCAGAGTAAAGTTCAGTTTTAAAAGTAAGAAATTTTTTATATGAAATAAATCAGTTTATTGTAACGGACACAACCATTCTGTGAGCTCTTGATTTGAAACCATAATGACTCATATACAGTATAATACTTGAAAATCGTTATGTTGCATTTTATGTATTACTTTTATTCATGTGTTGGTTAAATAGCGCTTTTTTAATAATATATTTTAATTATGTTAAAACTAAATCTTATAAACTTTTAAGCAACTTAAAACTAATTTAAACGTTAAACGAGTTTTATAGTCAGAGATAAATCTAACATATTTAATTCTGTAAGGCTGTTTTTTGCCTTATTTGTGACCAAACGGTAATAGATACGATTACTAGGGAACGGATTTTCTGGGACTAAAAACTGGTCAAAACGTGTGGAAACCGGGAACAAAAAAGTACCAAAAACTGGAATAGAATCCGGGAACTAAAATTTATTTTTAATGCTATCAAAAAATAATAATTCCCAAAAAATGTCAAATTGAATTTTATGAAACATTTTAAAAATATATTTTTACCTATTGCTCACAAAATAATTATTAAACTAACCAAAACTCGTAAAACTATGTCTTAAGTAAGCGTTCATCATAAGTAATGTGATACATTTGAAACTATATTTCCAGAAATATAACAATAAACGCCATATTCTTCTATTTTAGATTAATATAAGAAGTACTTAAGAAGCCTTTTGTATATTTAGAAATTTCATGCTAAATATGCCCATGACGGGAACTTTTCCGAAATAATATGCAAATCCGGGACTTTTTCTTAAAACCACCAAAACCGGGAAAACCCGGGAAAATAAAAATACTTTTAACTAAATTGTTATAATTCATAGAAGTTAATATATTAATCTCCCGGATATTTAATCGAAGAAAAAAAAACCGGGATTTACCAGGAAAATCCTTTCCCTAACGATTACCCGATAAGCAGAAAAATTATAGGCATTATTTTTAGGGACTCGGCCAAACTAAAAAAATTTATTAAATAAATTGTTTGAAGTAAGGTTTAGGTGAGTTAAAAGTACGGAAAGTGCAATTCCATACAAGTTTTCGTAGTTTGTTGAACCTAAAATATTGGTGCGCTTTCTATGCACATATGCTGTTAGTATAATAAAAAAGTTTATATTTGAAATCCGGTAAAATCTAAAAAAATACTGATCAACAAAATTAAAAAAAACGACGCGTTGTTATGCTACTATATTTTTATCTAATCAGAAAATTTACTTAGTTGTATTGTGGGTTAAAGCGAAAACATATAACAGAAATGTTTTTTTATGTTCTCAAAACCTTATCTTTAAATTAGTGATAAACAGCTTAAACGAAATGTTTTGAAATATAATTTTTAACAAAAAAATATACTTTAATGTGTTGAATAACTGGTTCAAAATTTACAACAACCACTGAAAATATTTCTTGACTTCCGATAATAAATAATTTTTAAAATGTTACAGATGTTACTTTCCATCAACGATAGATTAATTTTAAGTCTAAGAAATAATAAAAGTAATTTTATTTTCACATATAAAAATAAAATCTTGATAATTGTAATATTATTTATTAATTTTGTAATCCATAAGATCAGAAGCATTGTAAATACTACGATAGAGCTGGGCGCGGATGTAGGAGGTGGATGCGGGGTTGATGCGGAGTGGATGTGGATTGGATGTTGGATGGATAAAATTACATTAATTTGCGGCAAATACTTTTTGCAGCTCTCTAGTATTTTCAAACATTCAAAAAATTGTGACGTAAACGCATTTAATGATGTTTAAACACATATGTTTCAAAACATATTTAATTTAAGTATAATTAAATCAACAATGTTTAAATTATTTTGTATTGTTATAATAGTATTTATAGTACATAACGTTAAATCACTCACTGGACCAAATGTGTGCATTACTGAAAAAAGGTTAAGCTAATCGTTTATTTTGGAATCGCTAATTTTAAAAAAAATAACATATCATTGAAACTAAAATCATAGTTCAGTAGTAGAAATAATGGCGTCATATCACCAGCCATATGAAGTTATAACGCTTAAATGGTGCTGGCATTTTCCGCCCTGGAATTGCAAGAAGAAAAAGTATATTTATTATCTCAATTTCTACAGTATATTAAAAATGATTACTCAATAATAGTCATTGAAATTAATCATTTTTTAGCTCAATTTCTCAGAGAAAAAGCGTCCTTATGGATTTGACCCTGTCTGTGTGTCTATCCGTCTGTTCACAGTCTTAAATTAGAAAAAGGATTTCACTTATTTCTTATATTAATAAATGGATTTGGCCTTTTGCTACCTAGGTTTAAAACCTATTATATTTTTGGAAAAAATATGCATTAAACTATGAAACTGAGCTCTCTATATTTTGACGTTCTTGTTTTAAGTATGTTAGTTTTTATTTAATAATAGAACTGCTTATCGAATCGGTTATAGGAAAGAACCGAGAGTTAGAAAAATTGAACACGATATATGCTGCAAGGGTTACCTCGAAAGCAAAGGAAACTGTATTCGTAAGTAATAAAAATCACAACAATTCATTAAGAATTCATTTAGATAGTATTATTCTGTACAATTACTCTCATTCAGTTTGATTGAGTTAATATCCCAATTCTTAGCTAACTGTATTCATCAGTGCATATTTGGTACTTGCATTAAACCGGAAACATGCGAATGCCATAATGGGTATGTTAATAACAATTATAATTTATGCTATCATTAGAGACGGAAAATTCAGGAAAATCCTTCTTTTTATAGGACATGGATAGAACTAATACAATAAAAGATGTATACGAATCATAATAAATTGAGAATTTTGAGACCCAATTAATGTTCCTGAAAATCCTGATATTTACTAATAACCCCTGAAAATATTTGATAATCCTGATTTTCTTTCTAAATAAAAGAACTAGAATTGCAGTTAAAAACAATTTTTTGCCGTTAGTATGATTCACAGGCGGGAAATCTTTCTCGGGTTGTAAAGTTATTTTCAAACATAAAATTTAAAAAACAATTATATTTGATAGGTTAATAAACAAGAACAACACATTCATAGAGAGACAATTTTTCAATTTGTTTATAAAATAGCCATTCTTTGCCGATGCCGGCATACAGACGGACGTGCAGTGTTAATAGCATAAGCTCTACTTATTTTTGAAAAAATTGAGATCATTTCCAGATTAATCCTGAATTTTACACTTTTTTCCTTTTTCCTTCCTGAATTTACTTTGTTTTTAGTCCTGAATTTTTCGTCTCTAGCTATTATATGCCACAGCAATCATTTTATTTAAAACAGTGCTTTAATTTTATTTTCCTTTAAATTCATGAAAAAATATCGATAATTTTCCATTAACAATATTCGGATTTAAAAAAGCAATTTAAAAAAATAATAGAAGGAGATTAAGATTTCAATTGGACCGGCAAATAGTTTAACCAATAAACATTAAAAATTTAATTTTTTGTGGTTTCATTTAGCTGGTCGGGTAAAACATGTAACGAAAAAGTAGCGATACACTATATTTAACCACAGATATGAAATCAAAATGATCGCACAATTGCTGTATTGATATGTTATTTTTCATAGAATTACAAAAATTAAACATCATTAAGTGGTAAGGTTTAATCAATTTATTTAATTGATTCTGATTAAGCAAAGATAGATCGATGTATTAGTT
Organism: Phthiracarus laevigatus; assembly: GCA_034700185.1. Lineage (NCBI taxonomy): Eukaryota > Metazoa > Arthropoda > Arachnida > Sarcoptiformes > Phthiracaridae > Phthiracarus > Phthiracarus laevigatus. Next base: position 28,316 of record JAQIXJ010000656.1, read on the forward strand.
ATATGCATATCAATGTCATTTTTCTTAAGCAAACTTATATTTGAAACATTCAGCGTAACAATTCAGCAATTATGAAATTATAAAGAGTAAAATTAAATTTATTTAAAGAAATTTTCTTGTGTATAACTTTAAATAATTAATCAAAATTTGTTGGACAATTATTACAAAAAAAATTAATTAAATCCTAATTTACAAAAATGGATTTTCTAATTTTATTTTATAATTAAGAAAAAATAGCAGATAAATATTATTAAATTAAATGCAATTATGTGAATGATAAGTTCTAAAATAAATTATAACAGTAGAATCATAATTAGCTAACACCGAAATTCACAACGTTATATACAAACGAGAGTGGAACACACAAATAATGGAATATTGAATTAGGGATTTATTTATACTACCGGTTTTATACATCTTCAAATATTTTAATACTGGGGACAGGGGCCGGGACAGACAGACATACACATATCGATCATATAACGGCATTTTTTAATATGCCATAAAAATAGAAATAACGTTTTCTTGTTACAAAATAATTATTAGTTTTAAAAATTTATTTATTATTTTTCAAATACCAAGTTATTACGAAGCTATGGTAACACAAAAATACTAACAATGCCCAAATTTATAAGATATAATGAATGCCCAAATTTATAAGTTATAATGTCACATAGCAAATAATAATATATCACAATAAAATTAAGATTTTAAATATAATGTATGTTAGACCAGGAATAATGGTCGAGACAGCACGAAATAGAATAGAGCTAAGAAAAACTTTTCGAGATTTACCGGTACAGGATTGTAGAATTCGATAGAGAATCCCTAAAACCTATAATTTACCTATATTTTCGGAAATTTTAGAAAAGGACGGGACGGTAACAGTTCTATCATTTTATAGATTTTTCGTACTCTACTCTTTGCTAGTGATGCACAAAAGTCAAAAGTTATGAATTTTGTTTAACTCTTAATCTTAACTCCAAACTCATAATTCCTGAAAATATTTCAACTTTAACTTTAACCGGTTAAGAAAAATTTAACTCGAGTTAACTCAATAAGTTAACTCAAGCAAATTCTATGGTATTTATCAAATGATTTTTCAT
>JAQIXJ010000657.1:0-29407 GCA_034700185.1 Phthiracarus laevigatus
TTTAACTCAAACAAATTTTATGGTATTTTTCAAAGGATTTTTCATTTAAAAACTAAATTCTGAATCACATTCATTATACAAAAGTATATAACCACTTTTTTTAATTATCAAATAATTTTATAGAAATAATTTATGATTTTTTTTAGTTGAGCATAACAATCTCAATCAGTAATGTTCAACTAAAATGTGAAAATAAATAATTATATACATATTTCACTCATTTATGCAATACCAGTAACACAATTAGTTTTACACGATATATATTTTTATTGGGAATAATAATTTAAAAGCAAAATTCAATAAAATATATCATATTTCGAGTTAATCGGTTAACTCGCTATTTTTTCTTAACCCGTTATGTTAAGAAGTTTCTTAACTTAAACTTTAACTCACATCAAAATGTTTAACTTTAACCTAAACTTTAACCGGTTAACCTGTTAAATCAAAAGTTAACCGGTTAATATGTGCATCTCTAATTTTAATATTTTGCGAGTTATAATAATTAAATTTTTATGAAAATATTTATTGTTGTTTTGAGTGAAATATTTTACAATGACAAAATCGCTAAAAATTAATTAACGTTTATGAGTTCAATATAAGATCAATCAATAAAAAAATCCTTAATTATTCATTTATACAAAAAAACGCAAAGAAAATGTTTGCATATTCGCTTTTGTAAAATTCTTCAAAATATGTTTTTTATGCTTTTATAGTCTTTTATGTAAAAATCGGTTCTTTTTCCTAATCATAGCCAGTAATTTTTAGAAAGTGTGGGAAAAATCGCGACGCACGACAATTAAGTAAAAAGCATTTGCTTCAAAAGGCATTTCCTCAAATCAATTTTTGGCAATGTTCAGAATTATGTTCAGTGATATTTTTTGTTAAATAATATAAGTCTATGTCTGAGATTAACTACTATCTATATAAATTTTTTAATTTATTTAATCATTACATAAATAACATGGATTATATCGGTAATAGTATATTCTTAATAAATTTTTTGGCGTGAATTTAGTTTTTAAAAATGATGGTAAAGTTTGAGAAGTGCATGAGCAGAATACATAAAAAAGAGTGTATGCTTAATGAATGAAAGGTTATACTGATTTTATTTTGGTGAAGAATGCTATTTTAAGTACACATTTACAATGATATCAATAATAAAAGAATTATGTGGATTATAGTTTAAATACATAATAGTTGTATAAAATGAATGACACATTTTGAGGCAATCGGAAGCCCGAGATTAATGGCTATTAAATGATTATAAATACATTATTAATTATTATTGTTTCATAATTTGATTTATAAAAGAATATAATTCGTAAAATAAAATTATTAATTATTTACAATTAGTTATAATAATATGAAATGTAATGTAGAATTATATTATAATATGACTAATGTATCAATTATTCGTTATTGTTTTATTATACAAAATAAAAATAAAATCACCATAATATCCACACCATTTAACTCAATGATTCATTCAATATCCTCTATTTTTCTTATATCTGAGCTCGACATGAAGAGTCAAAGCATTGTTAAAGCTAGAGATTGCGTCACAAATGATTATTGACTCATAGGTTTCCTAATGCTTTCACTGTTCACGTCGAGCTCATCTATTATTTTTATGCCAATTTTTTATTTAAACGCTATTTCGAAACGGTTGCACACAAAACTAATTTTAGCTTTGCTTTTGGACGTCTTCCCGCAATGCATTAATTTTATTACAGATTTTCAAGGCTGGTCCTAATTTCATATTCATCGCAGACATAAGATGATCTTCTTTAAGGAGCATTAATGCCTGGCCATCGATCTCTTGCGATCGAAATTCATCTGCATATTCAGTACAGCCCTGAAGATTTCTCACGAACTCATAAACGTCTTGAACCTATTCATATAAAGATCGGTATTTTAATGGCATAATTATTAATTTTCAAATATTTTTAACATACACTCCATTTAAGAGGATTTTTTCCGCCTGGAGGTATAAAAATGCCGGCAACAGAACTCGTTGCGTTTGCGTCATCAGTTGATTTTGAAATCTGCACTTCAGAGTTCACTGACGCATTCTTGTTGTCTGTCATATCAGAAGTTGTTGTAGGCTTTCGTTGACTCGCAATTAAATTGATTTCTCCATTTTTTGTCGCGTTCTGAACAAAAAAAAATAGATTTACAGAGTATCGAGAAAAAATATTATAGGGAAATGTTTGCAGTTTAAATTTAAATACAGTATTTAGAAACGGAAACAAATTAATTATAAAAAATTCAGGAAATTAGATAAAGATTTGTTCGATCGAAAATAGTACTGTCCATTAAAGAATAATTTGAATGTAAAATATTTGGACAAAACACAAATAAAATAGTTAATAAAAGTATTTACCCAATCATTTGAGTGTTCCACTCCTTTTTTCACCGATTTTAAACGTTTCTTCTCTTCATTACTATTCTTTTCGTTATCAGTATTGGGCGTATCATTCGAAAAATCTGGGACTCTTTGCTGAACACTAATTTCGAGATGACTGGTAACTGAGTTAAACAAACCCAATCGATTTGAGCATGAATTTTTATCATTATTGGTTTTGAACTTTTCAGCACACGCCGAATTACAAAATCGTTTAGACTTTTTATTACTTTTATTACTTTTGCGTTTCGTTCCGCAAGTAAGACAGCCTTGAGTATCATTACTCGAACGAATTCGCGACGAACACGCATTTGTAACTGAGTTTTCATTTTTGTTTTTCGATGGTTTAACAACACTTTCACCGCACGTAACATTAATAACACTTTTATCATCATTTAGAGATTTTGGGTCGGAATACGACAAACCATTCACAGGGAAAGGATTAGGACTCTCTTGAATAACGTAGCCATCAATAACATGAGTCAAAATTTGAGTGACTTGAGGCTTAACAATAGCCTTTTGTGGCGGCTGTTTCGATATGTCTTGCCTGTTAACATCAGTCAATACTGATATTTGACCATTTTGTTGTGTACTAATAGACGATGACTGAGCCGTTGTTTGAACCAATTGGTGATTATGCTGTTGCTGTTGTTGAGCGTAATAATTTGCCAATAGATCAGCGTCTTGTCCAGTTGAAGCGTCTTTCTTTTCAACCACTTTTTTCGTAATTTTTGCCGGTTCTTCCGTAACTTTAGAAGTATTTACAGCGGTTTCGATATTAGTTGTAGTGCTGCTTGTATTAGTGGTGGCCGTAGAAGTGTTTTTCGTAGTAGAATGCTTATTCTGTTCACCAACATTATTACGATTAGACACATTTTGATTACTGATTTTTTGCGTTTCAGTTCCAACCGATACTTTACTGACTTGATTCACATTTTCAGGTTTTGCGGCTTGAACTTGCGTTTGTTGACTAACAGTTTGAGTTGTGGCCGCACTCGTGGCACGTGTTGGGGTTGCGTGTTCTTTGTTTGATAATTTGTTAGGCGATTGAATAACTTGATTAGACTTAGCTTTCGCGGGAGCAATGGGTTTTGGTTGGCCACTACTATCAGAGTGCTGTTTCTGTTGCGAAATGCCACTGGTATTAGTCTGAGTGGCAACATTGGTTGACGGGCGCACAACACGCGCTTTGCTTGTAGTGGTGATCGGTGCCGGTGCTATAAGTGTCGGTTGTGTGCCTGTATTTGCCATTGTTGTTGTGGTCGTATTCTGACTATTAACTACAGATATTGATTGTTGCAATTGTTGGCCCATTTGAGTTGCAGACAGTGTAGCAGATTGAGTGTGTGGCACTTGCATGGTTGCGCCAGTGCTTCCAACATTTATTGGAGTCCCCATCGAAACTGTTTGTATTTGTGGGCTCGAAGTCTGAATAAACATATGTTCTCCAGCCTGACCGGGAGTCCGGATGAAGATTGGAGATCCGTTTTGAGCAACTAAATGAGCTGAATGCGGCGTTGTTGTCCATGTAAGCCCTTGTGGTAGTGTTTGAAACGAACCTAATATTTGGGGCTGATTTGTTATAATACCGCCTGGCGTTGCCTGAGTGGCTATCAATTGAGTAGTATTACCACTTGTTTGAAATGGAGATTTAAAATGTGAATTTTGTATTAATGAAGACGATATTGATGAGGCCGGAAGTATCGGCGATGATTTGGGCTGAATCGTACCACTATGTGACAACATCTAAACATTTGATAATTTTGTAATTTATTAGCTCTCGAATAATTTCAGGCAATGAACAGAAACATAAAAATCAAAATCGCTTAATAACAAACCTTATTAGCAAAAGAGGGACGAATAGAACCCATTCCCTACAAAACAAAACCAATACAAACATGCAAACAAATTAAAAATGTAATGCAAACTTAAAAGCAATCAAAATTTAAAATAATAGTAATAATTAATTAAATAGTTATGCTTAATGAAACGTACAAAAGGTTTTCCTCGGTTAGCATCCAAAATAGTTCTATTGGTGGCTGGAAGTATAGACTGATGCATTTGATGTTGTGTTTGGTGGGGAAGTAATTGACTGATCACTACAGTTTGATTACTAGAGTGCGGCACAAATTGTTGGGTCGGAAGAACTTGCTTAATTAATTGCTGAGTGCCTGCTCCCTGAAGATTTGGTTTAATCGATGATAACATGTGTTGCGTGGTTCCGTGAGTTATAGGCGATATGGCCACACCTTTCGATACAATGGGCGGTTTGGCGGCGATTGACGTGATGGGCATCGAACACGCGGTCACAGCATTAGTGGCAGTAAATGGCAACTGAAGCGATAATCCTTGATTTGTGGTACCGAATGGCATGTTCTGAATGGTCAAATTTCCAGGCAAAAGCATTTGCTGGGGATATACCTGTTGGAATTGGTAGGTTCCCGGAGCCGTACCGATCGGTTGCTGAATAACCTGAACCTGCGGTAACTGAGACATTGCAACACTCATTGGATGCGATAATGTAGCGTTTGGTTGGGTTTGTTGTTGCGCTACCACTGACTGCACTGATGTGTGAAGTATCGGTGTTTGTTGTGGCGATTGTTGGTGAAAGTGCACTGTTTGTCCATTTGAACCAATCGATTGTGTCATTGTATTCATTGTGTTCATTGTATTATGAGACACATGTGAAGATACTATTGGTGTCACCACTACTGATGTCAATGGAGTTGACATCGATGTCGATATTGTTGGCATTGCCGATGATATCGATGGCGATGACAACGAATGGGAATTTTGTTGATCTGTTGAGCTGTTTTGCGGTTGTGATTGATGTGAATGAGTCTGCGAGTGGTGTGAGTGTGTCTGACTAATCATAGCACCAGAAAGTGATGCAACGTTAACGGTTCCACTGCTCGATGAACTGCAAGACTCAACCAGACATGACTGGTTTTGGTCTGTGGAGGAAACATCGATGGGAGTTATAGCTTGGGTTTGATGAACCTGTTGTCCAATGCAAACAGACATTTGCGTTGTCTGTCTGAGCGGTGATTGGGTTGAATCAATCGCTGTTGTCATTTGTGGTGATCCCAGTGATTGTGTGCCAATTTGCGAGTCTGTCGCTGATGGCTGTTGTTGTTGTTGATGATGAACCACTGTTTGCGTTTCACTCATTGGTTAGTTCTATGGAATGAAGTGATAATGCTTACGGTTAGCACTATTAATACGCAATCACTAACACAACTCGTAATACATAATACTAGCACTGGTATGAGTCATAGCCTATCAGTAAACCTATCAATAAATGCTACGCCCTATTAATACCAACCAATATTAATTATTCCATCTTCATTAACGAATCAATTAATAGATTTTGTTTAAAATAGTTTTAAAACATGGTATCCATAAAAACATATCTTACATTTATAACTATGTAAAGGTGTTTAACAATTATATTAAGTGACAAATCAGTGACAAAGGGAGTCATATATTATTAACGCAATATTGCAAACATCGCAAACAATCAATCCAATCATTACCGTAATTCAAACCAACAAAATAAACGTTATTCCGTGTTTAACTTAATCGATATACGTATAGAAAAAGTACTGAATTGTAGCCGCATTTACAGCTTTCTTCGCTTTAACCAATCGTTTCAACATTAACTTATTGTTAATAGTAATACGCTTATTGGCAAAACTGATCCAATCGTTAAAAGGAGCGATTCTATTGGTTGATTCGCTGGCGCCACCACTCCTTTCCAACTGAGAATGCAATGATTTGCTTGTTTTTTCATAAATGCGTTATAAACAGTTACAATTATAATTATTATAATTATTTTTATCTAATATATAAAAACCTTTAATCTTTCAAAATTTTCAATACATTTTAGAAATCACAATGAATTTTTGTTGGGCTTAACAATTGATTCTAATTTAATAATAAGAAGAAATAAAATTTACGCTTTTTTATATCTAAAACTTTTAAAACGATAAAAACATTTTCGCTGACATTTTGACTAAACTTTTTTATCACATTTTTTCATCGCAAATTAAATAAAACTAGTTATTTAAGGAAAAAACTTAAATAATAACTTGATTAAACTTTTTGCATTAATTTTAGATCGAGATTTTTTTAGGTGTAAAGTGATTTACAGTAAAGTATAGGTATATATGATATATTTGGTGTTATAACTGTATTGAATACAATAACTGTTACACTAAACAAACAGTTGTATAGTAGGCGGGCATCAAATTTTAAATTTCACTCAGAAACAAGCTAAACTTGAAACAATTATACACAACTATAATTTTCTATGGAAAAAATTCTAAAATTTTTTTAGTTAGTGGGAGACGTTAATGTATTCCCTTTATTGCCAAAAGTAAAAAAATTGACCTTCAAATGAAATTTGTAAATTATTAAAAATTGTTTAAAATTTAAAAAATATTGTTCAAATTTCAATGTTCCAGCGTATCTGAAGTAAAATATTGCTCTGATGAAAAAATTATCACTTATATTTAATGAATTTCGAGACAATCAGCCATTGTAAAAATTTGTAATTAACCCTTCATTGACAATTATGTCTGTGACAAAGATTTAAATGCTTAAAAAAAATTTTAAAATGTGTTTCAAATTCTTTGATAAAAACAATGGGTTTGGTGGTATAATTTTCTATTTTCCAACTGATTTTTAAACTTTTGAATAAAATAGGGGATCATAGAGTCTTATCGACTTTGATGGACAATTTTTTAATTAAAGTAAAAAAATTAAAATATTGTATTCTATTTAAACCCAAAATTTGGGTGGAGTCAGATCCTTGGAAATTTATATCAGAATCAAATAAATCTATTGCAAACAGCTATGTGATGTTTTACGTATAAATTTCTAAATTAAGCTAATGATGCGATTTTTCTTACATGAGATATATAAATTATTTTTAGTTTTATAACATTGTGCATTTTTTGTATTATTGGATTTTAATTTTTTCTATTAACTTAATAAAGTTTTTGTACAGATATTTGTTTAGTAACCCTTTTAAGCCCGAATGCTATGTAATGTATAAGTTAATAGGATGGACAAATAGTTCAAAAAGGATGAAAGCATAAGAAATCGTAAATTCTAAACATAAAATTAATACAATTAAGATGTAAGCAAATAGTAAAATAGTGTTCAGAGCAAAATTTTAAAATTTTTAAATGTGCTGTTTATTTTTAATGGTGACCAGAAATTTTTGAAATATTACTTGTTTTATTGTATAATCCGCGGCCTAATTAGGGTTTCTTTCATTTTCGGTCTATAATAATTATTACACAATAGAGTACTGTTACAGCGCATACGTTGTTTATAGTATTACAGAGTTTGGATAAACAAAGCTTACTTTAGTAGTCCGGTTTTAGTTCATTTTAATGTAGGCCATAATTTCTAACGCTACTTAAAAGTACGGGCTTATCATTTACAATCCCTAATCATATATGTACTTAACTCAAAACGGAACACAGCGTTATTAAGAGTTGGGACGCATTTTATATTTGCATTTAAATGTATAAAACACGTTGACTGTGTTATCCGAACTCTGTTAGATAGTTTGTAGCGTATGCGTTGGTAATAGTACGCACTGTTTAGTAAACGGTATATGTTGCGCTTTCCAAACAAAAACTACATTTTAAAATAATCTTTATTATCTTTTCTTATAAACTTTCCAACAGTAGTTGTTAATTGTTCATATTGGTTTAAATTCAATCTAGTTTGGATCAATTAGAACTATAAACAATATATATGAGTTGTGCCATATCTCACGTTACTCAAAATCCTCCCATAATTACTAAAATGTTAAACTTTTAACCACTAAACATTACATCGTATTCATTATTTTAAACTTGTCGACTAAATGTTAAATTTTATTAAATATAAATAAATCAAAGTTTTATAATATATCACTTCAGTAGTAATTTAGTTGTTATACAGTCAATGTCAAAATTATTAATCTATTTATATTTGCGATAAAAGCATACCCTTATTCTTTATTTTATTTTATCTAAATTTATTAATCAATATTTAATATTCAAGGAAAAAAGTATTGTTTATTTGGCTTTGTTGCGCAAGAGCGGGAACGGGATTTTTCGGTCCCAAACTTATTGTCAGCATTCATTCGATTAGCTATGCCTGTATATACGACAGCAACATTATATATATATATTCTTGGAATGCTTGTAAAAGAATTAGACAGTCATCATTCTTAAGCGAATCAAATGTGGTGATAAAGAATCAAAAATAGAGTTTGAATTTACTACAACTCTACACGTAACAATACACATTCAAACTTTCTCTAACTCAAAGAAAAAAATTGTCTAATAATGAGCATCAACTCACGGATCAGTTCAAAGTTTAAAGGTATGTGAGTTTAAGCTCAAGCTCTTCTTAAGCATTGAGCTCTTATGATATGTAACTTAACTTTTAAAGTATGCTTAAAAATAATTTGGTTTGTTTAGAAATCTTAGTAATTTTTATTTATTTATTTATAAGATCTAAAACTCTTACTTAATTATCGAAAATGCTTTTTAAACAAAAAATTAGATAGATTAAAAAGTTTAGGTTTTTATTAATACAGTATTTTCACAGTCAACTATGCTAAAAAAGCTCACTGGTATAAAATAAAGCTCTAATTAGCAAATTTTTAAGAAACTAAAGATCCAAATATAAGGTTTTCGAACATAGGCTCAGCAATTTCAAGCTCAATTTCCACAAAATTGAACTTAAAACTTCATTTGAATTACGGGATAAAAATTCCTAATGATTCTTTGCGCGCTTATAACTTTTTTGTACCAAAAATAAAATTTTTTGGAGTTTTGTGAATGCCTCAATCAGTTTTTCCTTTCCATGTTAGTATTTTCTCTCTTCTTAAAAACATAATTTATAATAATCGTAAAGTGAGAACGGGGTTATTGTTAGTCCCACAATATCTTAATGGATGGCAATGTTTTTCAACGGGATTCTCTATGAGTTAACTTTTCTTAATAGCACGAAGAGTTTATGCTTAGGGGAGAAGCACAGCAAACTTGATGCGCAATGCACAGTGGAAGGCAGTGAAAAATTTTACCCGAGATAAACTTAAATGAATTTTTTTGGGAATACAACTGAAGTGTTATTCTCATCATTCAGAATAATCAAAAATATTTACATGACTTCGAATGAGGTTAGCTCAACTGAAATGCGGCTGAACTGAGCTCTTGAGCTGAAGTGATTTCGTTCATGCTCAACGTTTATAATAGCTAGAGGGTCAAAATAATAGCATTTACAAAAATAGCGCTAAAAATAGAATTAATAAATGACCAAAATAGCACTTAAATATATCATTTATATATTTTTAAAATTTACTTAAAAGTTATATAATGTCTTTTTCTTTATATTAACATTTTTTAAATCTCCCTTAGTTTATTTTATAGTGAAATATAAAAAATTTTATAAAAATTATGTTATTATGAATTTTACCGGTATTGAAAAAAATTTTGGGTATGGGGTACCAAAAACTAATCAGGTTTAAACAAAATTTTTTTTATTTCGGAAAAAATAGCATTAATAGCATTTATCCTTAAAAATAGCAAATAATAACATTTGTAAATGGAGCTAAAACGACTCCAAACATGCGATTCGTGCAATATATATGCTTATAATTTATAAAAATGCCATTATTTTGACTTTCTAATATAGCATTAAAAAAATGAATTCATTTCTAGTGTAATATTTTTAATATAAAAATTAACACGAATTAATGATATTTACAGTCTAAATTGTATTTGAATGAAAAAATCAATAATTATTGCGTGCCGTGTGTACATCACGAAAGTCAATCCATGTGTATCCATGCATATAACTTACGATAATCGTTATTGCATATATTAATTATCTTAACATTGGTTATACTAAAAGTACAACAATTAAAATATTTGCAGTGTATTGGTAAGAAATGAAGTTTTCGTGGAATGTTGGCAACTTTACCACAACATTCATGATATCTTATCGCATACAAATTTTACGAAAAATAGATATGTTTGTGGTCATATATATTTTTAAAAAATATTATTTTTAAAAAATTTATCACAGAATAACTAAAATGTATGCTTGTAGCTCATGTACTCATGATTGTTCAAAGTAGAAGAACGAGTCCATCCATTAATGAGTGTTTCAATATTATAATAAAATAAAAATTTTAATTTACGGGTTTAAACATTTTGTTTGAAGTAATGGTACACGAAGAGTGTGTTTGCTCAGCTATTGCTACATTCTATAAAATTGTTTTAAAATGCTAATATAATATAAAATTTGAATTGAAAAATGTTTAATTTTAAAATATTATTTGAGACACAGAAAATTCCCTCAATTATTCTTTGAGAATAAAAAATTATTTTGATTTCCTTGCTTTAAGAATAATTACCCCTGTCTTTTATATTATGTTTCCTTTGGTATGTTGAACTGGATTTATTAATACAGTGTTTACCTCTAGTTTAACATAGAATTAATTTTTACTCTCGATTTCTTTAAAAAATTGAATTACTATTTTCGAAAAAATTGGCTACAATGTGAACACTTCTTTAAGCAGAATTTCTTAACATGAAATAGAACATAGGCTCATGTTACCATTGAATTTAGCAATTTTAACAAAATTTTAATCAAAAAGCTTTGAACCATACAATTGGTTTTATTCGCATGTTATTTAAACGAATTTTATATTTTTTATGTATTAAACTGTTATATCATGCACATAATCTTTAAAAATCGAAGTTTTGCGAATAAAATCGCCGCGATTATACGATAAAAGATACCAATAACATAAAACATTAATAATGAATGAAAACTTTTTATTTGTTTAATTTCTAAACTATATCACAACTAAATTCGCTTAGAAAATAACAATTTAATGCACGATTGACTAGTGTATAGCCTATTCTAACTAAAGAAATATATTGATTTCATAATGTTCTCTAAATTAAATGATCCTTTCTTAAGCTTCTGTTTCAGAACACTCATCGATTTTTCTGATTTAATATTTGGCATATTTTTAAAATAATCAACAAAATAATCGGACAAATCATCTAAAATGGGTTCGCTATGCAAAGCGACAAATTGTTGTCGACATATGTTGTTCATAATTTCAATACAGGAAGGATGGGTCCAAAAACAGTCGTGAACTGAAGCAAATGTTATGCCTGCTTTGTGACAGTGAATTGATGTTAACATCATATGAGTTGAGTCCAGAGAATGAATAAAATTTGGTGGAAATGCATTCTTTTGTTTCATCGTATTCGGCTTTCTGTTTGAAAATTTAAAAAACTATTTTTTACTATCCACTATTAAAATTATATTCTTTTAAAATTAAATTGCATTTATTTAGTCAAATTTTTCAATGACTACAAATGACTTACTATGCGGTAGAAATGTTTTAAATTATGTACGGTAATCATATTTTCATAATAAAAATTGACAGAATATTCACAAACATATGCTAAACTCTTTAACAATTCAAAAATTGTTAAGACTAAGTTAATAATGAATGAAACTTACTGGAAGAAATCCGATCGGCTTATGTATCTTAAATTAGCATCATTATCAATGCCCTAAATAAGAAATTGAGAAAATTATTAAAAAGATGTTTGATAGCATCTTCTATACATATTTTAGAAACTTTAAAAAAGCTGAAAAGTTGTAGATATTTAAGAAATACTTACAAAAAAAGTTTCACCCATTCTAGAAATAGGTTTATGATAAGGTTGAATAACGGGAAATCCAATTGGAGTTATCCATTGCACAGATTTTCCGAAATCATTTGATATAACTTGAGCGCATTGTATTAACCAATCCTGTATGCATTTGCTTGCTTTGAACATCTCTTGTATAGATAAGAAAGTCTTCATTGACAGATAAAAAGCTGCGGACATCATTTGCTCTTTAGGGAAATCGGTTTCTTTCAATCTTTTTAGAATTTGTAATCTGGCACCGAATGGAGTGACGCCATAAACATATGTCATTACCGTTTGTTTTACAATTTTTCGAGACACATATCCTTTAAGACTACCGGCGAGATCATTGCCATTAGAAGCATCGGTTTCCCTTATTTTTTCAACGAGTGCCGCCACATCGCTATACACATCCTGCGGCAAAACATTAGGATATAAATTGACAGATTCGGCACCCTTTTGATCGCGACCGAGTGCAGCATAATGTTGCAGACCATTACAAGACCCATCTTGATGTACAGGAAAATGGCTGATATAGTTTGCCGGATCACTATAACGATGCGCATTCGCAATCTCGATGCAACACGAGAGTGTCTGCCACGGCTCTTCACTTTCCATCCACCATTTCTTCCCATCCAATGGATTATCTGCCGAATCGATTATTAGCGGCATTATTTGATTAGCATATTCTAATCGTTCAGTTAGCGAAGAACGTTTTTTCAAACCAGTCAAATTTACTAAATGAATTTTCAACCAATCAAGTCCACGTTCACCGAGAGGTTGTCCTCTGGCGAATAACAATATACCACGAGAAAGATCACTCCCTAAATGGTTAAAGTGAGGCGGCACTGGATATACTCGGCCACGAAAGTCAAAATTATTTGGAAACCAAAATACTTTGTCGCGAAACTAATAAAATAATATTTATTTTTAAAAAAGATTTTGTAAGAAAAAATAATATAATTACATGATTAGCAATTGAGAGCTTGTAAAGACAGTCACACCACAAACTATACATTTCTGATCGCTCACGTTTTAGCATTTCTCGCTGCTTATGTAGTTTTGCCTTTTCCATTCGCGTCATTCCACTGAGATTAATAAATTGTTTAAATAAAAGTGAATTAACTTTATTAAAAAGACATACGTCGAAATTTTTGGTAACGCTGAAAATTCCGATTGAGGCTTAGGTATTGATAGATTTAAATCTCCTTTGTTTTTAAAGAAATATACTGCTAAATCTAATATCTAAAAATTAATAAAAATAAACGATAAAATGTTGCAAATCAATATTTTATATTATACGTAATGTGTAACGGAAAAATAAAAAACTCGAAATAAGATTTTATTTAACTTAATTAGTATCGTAATTCGAAAATGTTACCTTTTTATTAATAATCCAGGGGCACATAGAAAGACAATTAAGAGAATCATAGCATGGATAAAGATTTTGATTATTATAATCGTTAAAAATCCATTTGAAATTGTGATCAGGAAAACGAACAAATTCGGTTGGAGTCAATAAATAGCCGCCAACACTAGGAGTAATCCAAGGCGTTGGAGGACATATCATAGGAAGCATATCAATATCAAATGACAAATTTCCGATACACGTGTTTTGAAACAACTTGATAAGAGTCGGGTGCGTTCGGATTTCTTTTTTATATTTTCGATCACCAATGCTCTTGTAAACAGTGTAAAAAGCAGGCACATATTTCTTTTTCGTTGCATTCGTTCGCATAATGTTTTGATTTAATTTTGCTTCGCGAAGAATTAAATTATATAAAAAATATCCGACACCCATCTGGACATGATATGGCCATATCTTACTTCTGATATCACTATTATAATAGTGGTTATTTTCTCTCATTAACTTTTGCCAATAATCTCGAGAGCTATAATTCAGAAACAAATCCGTGTTTTGATAATAATTCAAATGTTTTTCGTATAAATCTTGAAAATCCTGAGCAGTTCCGTCTTTAATCTTAGCCTTAATTAAGTATTTTGCCATAATTTTTCGGCCTAAATCAGTATAGAGCTGAGCCATATTGGGACTATAATGTTCACTCATTGAAATGCAAAGACGCATTTCTTCAATTAATGAATCGATATAATGATGAACATCCAAAACAACTAAATACGGATAGATAGTCATCTCGTTTATTTCGTTTGATTGTATCTGCAATGTTTTCAAGTGCCGGTTAAACGATTCCGTAAAAATAGATCGCCATTCGTTCTCCGTTTCTTTCCATTTATTCAAGTAGAAAGCATTATTATTATTATTATTATTGTTATTACTAGTGTTTTGCTTTTCCTTTTCATTAGCGATTATAGACCGAACATTTTCAATACCATTAACTTCTATCGAAAATTGCCGTTTTGCAAACTCATTCAGTCTACTTAAGTCAATACCTTCTAACGGATTGAAAAAGGCTTGCTTAACGTTTTCTATAGGGTCCATCAACTTTGATGCAAAACCCTCCGGAAATTGTGGAGGATTTACCCGAAAACAAGGGAAAACTAGATTCAATAATTTCATTATCTGATCTCTTTCCTTTGTATTGATAGAACAATTATTAAATAAATTGGCTGGCAATAAATTGGTTGATCTCATGTCCTCAAATATTGAATGTATTTCATTCGTTACCGATTTTAAATTTGGGTGTTGAGCTAATGATAACAAATAATAAGCATATGACTCCGTGTTGGGCTTAACGTTACACTTATTCATTAAATTTAATATTTCTTTGATACGAGCGGTCTTTCCTTTTTTGGCCCAACCTTTTAATAACACATTATAAACCGATACATTGACGGCACTTTGATCGTCGTATGACTTCAATTGTTTCTTGTTTTTCGAAGATTTCGATGCATAGTGAATTAGAATAGTATGGGCGCGTGATATCAGATCCGAATGAATGCTTGCGCTGATGTACGCCTTAAGACTCGATCTCAAACTCAATATCTTTCCTTTAAGCGTTGCATTAATAACAGCTTTGCGTAAATCACTACTTTTGTTATCAACTTTAATATCGGAATCAAATTCATCGACAATCATGTTATCAATGATGTCGTCATTGTTTATGTCACCAAAAGGCGTCAATAAATTCAAATTAATGTTATCATCGCATATTGAATCAACCAATTCATTATTATTGGTATGAATCGGTTGGTCATTAACCGACCTTAATATTAAATTCTTACTCAATCTCTTCTCTTCTTTCTCGAGATCCTTTAAAAGTGTTGGAAACTTTTTCACTTTTAATTTTGGCTCAGTTTTCGCTTTTTTTGTTTTCGGTATTGTTTTCGATTGATTAGTTGATGTGTGATAGTTTGTTGATTTGTAAAACAAATTGAAATTCAAGTATGGCATTGACATTGACACACATTTTGGACAAAAAACTAATCGTTTTCCTAAATTATAATACATTATCCACTAAACCAAAAGTTTCGATCTAACTTTATAAACACAAAATTAAAAAAACGTGTTTCTCCTTCACATTTTACATTTTACTTGTTAATACTTTCATAAACTTTGTTGCCATAGTAACTACAAATAAATAAGTAGTATAAATATAGAGTTCTATATAAAGTATTGCAATTTAATGCTTCTGTTAACGACTCTCAAATATAGACTGTTACGGTTAAATATTTTTTATTTACGTTATGTCTATGTACAGTATAATATCAAATTATAGTATAATCAAAAGCGTGATCAAAACTTCGCAACATTGAACTTTTTCTTACCATTAACGTATTTCTAGAACATCGATAATAAAATAGAACTTTAGAATCTTTGATAAAGAATTTCTAAATTTAGTTAAAACTTCGATAGTCCTGCAATAAACCATCATAAATATTTCCATAAATAAGGAGGGCTTTCAAAAGTTGAATTTAAAAGATAATTTTGTGTTCTGTGGGAAAGTTGTACATTATTTGTATAATTTCATTAGATTAAACGAAGTTAAAGCAACTTTATATTATTCAATTTAGTTCTTATAAAAATTTTATGATCCTTATTTTTAAAATAAAAAAAATCAAATGCTAACATTTTAGAGCTCTATTTTAAATATAAACGTAATAAGATCAACACTATAAATTAGTTGAATACAAATAATAATAAATAAGTGACAGTTTACTTCAACTTTGAATAAACTGATTTGTTATTAACATCTATCTATATGTTAATAGAATCACTTGAATACATTTGTATCCCTTATTTGTAATTCTATCAATTCATTTCTGTTTTCATTATGACATGCTAAGCGACTGTGTAAGGCGTCATATTAATAAATTGTTATCTTAATTACAAAGTTAACTGGTCTGATTTTTACAAACAAAAAAAACGTGAACTCTGTTTTGATGATAGGAAACGAGTAAAAATTTTACTCAAAATCAACTGTGAAATTGTTAAACAGAAATATGTTTAACCGTAGATTCAAGTAATCATAAATTTTATGATTTAATCTAACCCATGAATAATAGTGAGGTTTGATTATTTTAATTTTTTGAGGAAAATTAAATTTTATAGCAACCACTTAATTATGAAAAAAATTCATTATTTTTGTGTTCATGAAAAAAATTGGTGCTTTTATCTGATTTCCTATAAAAAGTTACTTCATTTAACTTAAGATTAACTTATTAGCTTAGAAATTTTAATACATTTTAATAATTATAATATTGTAACATTGATGCTATATTTATAATGCGCCACAATATAATAATTATCATAATTGTTAGAATACTATTCAGCTACAATTCGACATAGTTTTCCGAAATCTGGAAAGAATTCTCTGATAATTAGGATCCGAATCGATATCAACTAATAGATCGTCGCCATTATATACGTTTAAAAAAGAGGTGTGTTTCGAGCAATTAGCGAACTGATTGTCATCCCTAATGATTGGTAACGTAAGACTACATGGAAGCATCTCTTTCATAATCGAGTGATGAATTATCAACGAATTTAAACTCGCAAATTCTTTGGTAAAACCCTATCCGAAATAAAATAATTGAATTTAACGAACGAAAATTTATGATGAGAGGTTATAATTAAGTTTAACGTTTAACTGAGAATACCTTAATTTTGAAAGTGTTGCGCGGCGTGATTACGACCAAGTAATGCGCAATAGCGGTGTCGTGATAATCTCGCGGCACTTTAATCGATAGCGCGTAACAACTTTGCTTAGTTGTCGAGTATCTAACTATGAACGAACCGATCGGTTTTGTACTGTTCTCCAGAATCTCGATGGCCTTATCGCGATGTATTGATCCGTAAAACCACAATTGAGATTCGACTTCTTTATAAAATAAAGAATCATTTCTAATAGCGGGTTGTGGCGAACTCACTATCATATCTGATGGTTTTGGTGAAGAATGTTGAGATAAACTCATAGAATATAATTCATTTTCGTTGACCAGAACTCGATCCATGATACGCATTGAGATGAAGCCGTCATCTTTATTAACGAAACTGACAACAGGTGCGAATGAAGTATTATTGATATGAGTTTGCATATACTTAGTTAACAAGTTATTTTCGGTTTGAGTTCGGGACAGAATTCTGTTATGTTCGCATTTCATGATCACACACGCATTATTGTACGAACTGTCACCAGTTTTAGTCACTTTACTAGCTCTGGAGAGCGACTTTCGCCACCACAACAAGTGATTCATTAGCCTGTTTGTTGGCGCACCAGCTATTGACTGGTGATAATGAAAACTTGAAAAACTGTTATAACTATTTGCTGAAGTTGTAGCAAAGTCGTCATTTAATCTATTTTCTATTGATAACATATTCAAAGATGTTCGCATAAATACCAAAACAAAAGCAAAATTTAGCAGCAGTTCATTGCTTTATGTATTAAATGAATTGTTCACATCCTGTCTACCTAGCAATGTAACTTTTCTTACTGCCCCTCCATATAAGCTTTGCTTTCCCCCGCAAACGCTTAAAACAGGCTCATCACCGCATCATACTTCAATGCTACAGCAATATTAAGGTATGCAACACATCAGTACACATCACACCGCATACAGGTTAATGAAAGATAGATTGCCACAGCTATGGAATGCACTGCACTGTACAGTATACTGTAGTGTATGCTGTGCTTGTGCAGCAGCAGCTCGTGGTTGTGGTCGTCCTAAAACGAGAAATACGCTTATCTATCAAATCACTAATCTTTTATTTTAAATTGAAAAGTAATTATTCTCAAAATGTAAAAAGATGCTCGTTTTAAAGTTTGAAACAATGTATTCGTGAACTTACGAGTTAGGTGTTAATCAACATTGTTATTATGTATACAAAGTTTGAAATTCTAATCGAGTTTTTTTAATTATATATTATGATCAATTTAAATTGAATTCTAACAAAAAGTTTAATTTGATAATATTATGTAATACGTACATAGCATAAAGTTGGATCCAAATCAATAGTAATTTACTTGTAAAAATATTTGTATGATGGGCTCAGCATTTACTAATAATGTTTAAATGTAAAAATAATACAAAACTAATATAAATAAACAAAGATCTAATGTAAATATAGGAGTCTATGCAGATTAAGGTCGCCAACAATTACATTTGAAAGAATTATTGTAAATAATATGCATGTTCTACCAAAGCAATAGCTTAAAAAACATACCAACCATTAGCGCCTACGGGGCAAGAACTTTACTAAGAAAAATCATCAAACAATTTCTTTTAAATACAATTATTGGGGACCTTAGTCCATCTGCACAAAACCCGAATATGGTTTAAAGAAAAATTTTAAAGTCATTGCATCGGAAAATACGAGACCAAAAAGCAAAAAAAAAAAGAAAAAGAAAATATAAATTATCTAATTATTTAAAAAAGGGGAATAAAAATAACTTTAAACTTCAGAAAAATTAATGTTAAATTCATATCAAATGAATAAGGTATTGAATGCGAAGCTCGATTTAATGTTTTTCACTTTTTAATTAAATTATAAAATTTACAAAAAATGTCGTTGCGATTAATTAATAATAATAATAGTAATAGTAATATAAACAATTAGCATAATTAACCTCATATTACGTTTTTGAACTATGCTTAACGCTGTGAAAAAACCAATCAATTTTTGTAGACCACGCGCCACCGTGTGCTTCGTCTAATTGAGTTTCAAAATATTTCAGCGCTTCTTCTTTACTTTTTTCAACCTGTAATGTTTGACGCAAATAACTGATATCTTCCATTGATTGTAGCTCTGGAATGCCTGTGGAGAGCATCATCGTGAACAGCGTTATCAATAAATTTGCATTGAGGTGAAGAGCCTCGTATGCGCGACCACACAATTTTTTAAACCTAATTTAATAAAATATCGATTTAGTGACTATAGTTAAAAATGGCATCAATTTAGACACAAATTAAAAAGTTAAAATGATTAACTCACGAATTTATACTAAATATCTTCAGCAAAAAAACAAAGATTAAACGAATAAATAATTATGTAAGTTATAAATATTATACGCAAACCTAAAGCCTATTGCTTTTTAATAAAAACAAAATAGAAACACGGATAATATACGGTACTTACTCTTCGAACTCCTTGCTCTTCAAAGGATTTTCTGCTCCTTTTGATATAACTTGAAGAAAATCTAGAGTGAGAACAAAGGGGACGCGCTCTCGATTAATACCAAACTTTTTTTTAAAGTGTCCCAAAAAATGGCCAAAATCAATATGAAATATCTGTCCCTCTTCATTGATCATTATATTATCAGGATTGCGATCGCCAATGCCTAATATAAAGGTAGCGACACAGTATCCAGCACAAGATCGCGTAAAATTTTCAACAGCTTTATCATAATTATCTTTATTATTCTCTTTAATCCATTTATTCAATTGACTTGAGACCACTTGAAAACGAGCCATTTGGCCACCAGATCGCTGTATATTCATTACAGTCCTTGAATTGCGCACGACCTCAATCAAACCCACAAGTTTACCGGTTGCCAGACAAGTGTATGGAAGCATTTTAAGGTCTAATTTTGATCGACTCCATATCAAATCTATTATTCTAATAACTTGCAAAGTCAGCATATCCTGTCTTAAATCATCACCACTTTTAAAAATAATCGAATTTGTTAACGACAAAAACTGAGCGTCTGGATCAGGATTAGACCATACGAGCCATAGCGGACGTTTGGCTGAATCCATTATCCGGCACTCTTCCACTATTATATTGCCTAAAATCAAGCTGCTATTGAGAGGATTTGGTAAATCCTTTAGGGCTTCAAAAAAATCAGGCTGTCGTATTTGGTTGAAAAGAAAACGCAATCTATCTTTTTGAGTTTCATCTTTGCGATCCCTTAGAATATCTGTGAGCCTTTCAAGTTTTTCGAGTGCCCCCACTTGTTTAACCAAAGCTTTCAGATTATTTAACGGTACTGCTCGACAGTATGCTTCTAATATCAAACCGCAACGCAATGAGTTGATTGGTTCGTGCATTTCAGCTTTCAAGTACCAGAAAAAGAAATGTCCGATTCTTTGATTCATAAGAGAGCGTCTCAGCAGAAAGTAAGTGAGTTCGTTATCAAAATATGGCTCCTTTTTTAACACTTGCACTAATTGTAAAAGATATTGCAAAAGAAGATCATCCGATAATTCTTGATCGAGCCATTGCACAGAATAATCTCTGACAGTCATATCGGCATATTTACAATCTAATAATTCTAATGCAGTTTCGGCTTTAATTTTTTCCCATTGTTTCAATAAAACGTATAGCTGTGACACTTCGTCACGATTGTTCCACTTCACTGAATCCAGCAGTTTCGGCAAAGAATCGGGAATTTCTAATAATTTCCACCGCAACCTCCAAAGAAAATCTTTCTCTTGCTCTGACAACTCATATAAAGGATCTCGTTTTAATATTTCAAAAATTTGCGTTAAATCGCTGTCGGAAACAGTATTATCACTTTGATAACGAGAACTACTTTGAGATTCCACTGAAAACATTGGTAATCTTCTTTCAAGTTCGTGTCTGTGGATTAAATTTGCATATTCTTCAATTTGTTCATCACATGGAAACAGAACCGGTAACGCGAATCTATCGAATTCTATTTGAAGACATGACGCATCATTATTGGGATTTGAACCAATCATTCCTAACGGATTGAGCAATTCATCAAAGCCTTTAGGCATCGGCCATAAATTAATATTTATACGTTCGCTGAGGAGAAAATTTTTAAAATCGAATAATTGCATATTACCCCAAGCAATCGCGAAATGCTCTTCGCGTCGTTTTCGATAATTCATCGCACAAATCGAAAAACATAATCTGGCGCTGCGAGGAATATCCGGAATATATAAATCAAATTCCAAATATTCGTTCCATTTTGGATTCTGAGGCACAACATAGTTGGTTAGCTTTTCTTCGCAAAGCGATTCTGGTCCGTGATATATACCAGATTTCACGTATATCTTATCCACATCTTTGATGTTAACGTATGTCGCTAACAATATTTTAATGCGAAACATACTTTCCGCTTTCCATAGTGACATCGATTGATTAGTTGTCGAGATTATTGAGCTTTGAATGCTAGAACTGCTGGTTTGCTTAAAAATACGGCGAAGAAACGATGGCTGCAAGAATACGCACTTCTGAATACCATCGTAAACGTCTTTTTTGCTCACAAGCAATAGATGTGGCTGTTTTGACTGCGACAGACACGACCGAATGTACTGTAAACAAAAACAAATACATAATAAGAATTAAAAATATCATTTATAATAGCTGTATGACTACTTTATAGATTACGGACTAAATTATAAAGTTTAGAAATAAATGAATAATTTGAAGTACTTTATAGCGAAATAATGGATGGCATCCCAATAAATACTGTTGTAAGCCACAAATTTTTAAAAAATATTTGTCTTTATTTTCATTTGCATACTTTTGTTGGTCAACATCCTTCGAAGCATAAGAAAGTTTGGATAATAAAAATAAGGTTTCGTAAATGACGTCAATGGTAGTGTTGGATAAATGAACGTTAACGAAATGACTGCGTTTATTGTTATCATTAGATGCGGTAAAACAACATATGGTTATCGATTCATCGCACTCGTAATCAAACATAGGATTATCTAATTCGGGTGGAAATGTGTACATAACTCTTTGATCAACGGTCGATCGTTCCCTCTTTTCGACGATATCGCGACAAAATGTAAGTATATTTTTACGAAATTCGATCACTTCATTGAGTTTAATGGTATCGAACTCGTGTATCGGTCGACCGATCGCTAAACTAATTTCCGAACTTAATATTTTTTCCTCTCGATTACCCTCTGGTTCTATTAACTTAAGAATTGGTTGAAACAGTCTTAAGTCGCATAGTTTTCGAGACTCGTCGTAGAACTCTTCGAGTTTAGCGTCTTGAGTGACCGCAACGAAGATATAACTGATTTGTTCATTAAGTGATGAGTAGTACACATTGTTTTTTGCTTCGATCCATAATTTCGTTTTAATCGATTCAAGACTGGTATCACGACTGCATCCAATTTCGAGCATAAGTCCGTTCGGCATCAATACAATCACATCGAGAGCCGATGGCATTAAATGTAAACCCCATAACTCATCTGCGGTCGGAATTGGAACTGGAATGGGAGTCGGAATAGGTATAGGAATTGGTGCCATTGTTGGCGATAGTTGTTCAGTGTTTGGAGTTTGAGGTTACACTTCAACACTAAATATCATAAACTCATAACCACTCACATCATAGTGACTTATAGTTTCACTGACGTCACGACCAGTTTCGTAGTAAACAAACTTTATTGTAAACAACTTAATTATAATATAACGTATGTTCAATAAGTTTGCGAAATCTTTTTTTTCGTTGATAAAAGTAGGAATTTAAATATTAATTTTTGTAAATATTAAAAATATTTAATCTATTAATTAAAATATCTACTCATTGACCATATTACGCTTTTTTGGATAATTTTTTATTTTTCATTTTTCAAAATTATAAATCAAATCACCCAATTATTTTATATATTATTTTTAATCATTTTATGAGATGAAAACAGCTATCATTTCTTTTTGTTCTTTAGTTCACTTATTCATATTTATTTGCAATTTTTAATGAATAAAAACTTAACTACTTTTGCGTATGCAAGTATTGTTATAAACTCAGGTCAATTAATTTAAAATAAAAATTACAATTAAGTAATACGTTTTAATGGGTTGAAGTGGCTCACTAAGTGCAGAAAACGCACATATGCAATAAATTTATCATTTGCTCAATTATACGTTTAGATATGATAATCTAGTAAATTAAAGTTTATTATTTATCAATAAAAAATTAATAACTGGTAAGTAGAAGGGAATGGAAATTTGATGGTTTTAAGTTATTATAATTTATTTTAATTTTTTTTAAAAAGGCTCAATTCCTTCTAAAAAGTTGTCAAAATGAGAGATACTAGTCGTAAAAATGGCAAAGAAACAATAGATATGTGAGATTAACTCACTGACACTTTTATATCTCTGCAGTTAATAGTTATGCATTGTAGCCTATGTTAAGATCTAATTCAAGTAATAAAAGCATTATTAAAACTATAGTTCAATAGTTCATCAAAAGTTATTAATACTTAATGTTGTTAATTGGCTTCAATCGGTTCTAGACATGGCAGAGGTATAAGCATTAGAGAGCGTGTGACTGCGTGTTCGGTATGAGTTTTAGGATTCCTAATGCTTTAACTCTCATTCGGTTTTATGTCTGGTGAGCACTTTAAAGGAATTTAAAATAGATATTCAAATACGTTAAACTAACATTGCATAATAGATTTTATAGAGCGAGTTGAAGTGCAGTGTGTAAGAGTGTGTGATTGGAGTGCGCATCATATACAGCGCCACACATTTACATGTAGACTACATGTTTACTGTTCACTTTTATACAGTTAGTTATTGATAAAACTTTAAAAAGTTGTGTACACAACTTATACGGTATACCTTAGTTTCGTTTGAATGATGTATGTATCAAACTGGAGATCGGAGTTACGATCCCAATCACCATATATTATAATATGGTTAACAGGTATACTCCTTTTATTAACCACATTAAACTTATTCATGAACGTATACATATTACTATCATTGGATCGATTCAACATCATATTTGGTTCAATTACGATGATTACGAGCGGTTTTGGACAGTTTGCTGCCATTATAACCCAATTTAATTACAAACATTCAAATATATTGTTAGTAATATACGGTTTAAGTGGAATCGCAATCATAATAACCAGCTTTATGTTAAACGTAGTGATCGCTAACTTTTTGATCGCAATTTCGTGCGTATTGTCTGCCATCACTTCTATTATCAGTTTTTATATCGCCGTTCAAAACAATCAAAATAATTCAAATAAACACGAAATAATTATTAATGAATCGTTTTGAATATAAAAATTAATTTATTGTTATAATTGAAATGAAGTTTTGTTTAACAAAAACAATCGTAAAATGATAAATAATATTATGCCAAATAAAAATATGTATAATTATTTGTTTTGGTGTAAAACACTAAATATAGCATTGATTGGAATCAGTTTGCTTGTCGTTATTGATTAGTTTACTGTTTTTATAGAATCGTGCGCTCTTTGACTTCAATTCTCCGCCCAATAGTGGATTAATTGCGTAAAGCCATTCATAAACCTCTTTATCTGATTGGGTTTGAATTAAATAACCTTTATATTTGGTGATTATTGAGAACGCATTCTTCACTTTAAGTAATTCCAACTGTTCTTCGCTGTACTCTATTTGAGTGGTCGAAAGATTGATTACGCTTCTCTCGATTGGATCTTTTTCGTCGTTAAATATGAACAAATAGGGCCGCTTAACCACAAACCACTTCTTTGACCAGCTCTGCGATGATTCGTCCAAACAGTTTAAGTAACCTTTTTTCGAGATTATTGGACTTAACCTGATTTCCTCGATTTCTGGCACATATATTGGCTTCAAGTCTGCGTTTAGTCCAATAAAATCGGAATTCTCGCAAATATTAGCCTCAGTTTTGCGTTGAAGCCAATTCGAAGCACTCATCGATTTTTCCGGTGACAATATTTCTGGACTCGAAGACGCCGATGATATGGTGTAAACATCATCAGCAGTTGGTGTTTGGAGCGTTTCTTTTGCGAAGAGTACTGGCGATGGACGCGACGGGATATGAGATTGAATCAAATGAACACATTTTGTGCATAACTCGGTTTCATGAGGTGTCATATCCCACGGTTCGTAAACCGAATCATTGGTACAGAATTGGTTTACTGGACTCGTTGGCGATTTCAGTACTAAACTAATTCTACTGTTACTCATTTTCATTTCACTAAAATTGATATTCGAGCCGTCACTCGATTGCTCTTCTTTTAAAGTATCTCTAATCAATAATTTATGTCTAACTCGTTCCACGTCTTCAATGCGTTTCATTTTTTCCAGTTCCCATTGATGATCAAATATTAGCGAATCACCTCTTGGTTGCCATCCTTGTAAATTTTCCTCTCCTCTCACGTAAGTTCCAGATGTATCTAAAACTCTTCGTTGTCTACGCTGTACTCCAGGACTACCAGACTCCACAGCTCTTTTATATACGAGTTCATAAACACTACTAATATGGTTACAATTGGCATTTTTATAAGCACCACTTAAGATATGCTTCAACGACTTGGTATTTGGAGTTAACATTGGAAATGTTCGCGCATCGCGACTGTATATTATGACACAAAAGTCTTTCGTTATAATGGCTGGTTGTGTGCAATTTTCAAGCTATTAAAACGATACCATATATGAAGTAGGTTTACTAAATTTTTAAAAAAAGTATAAAAGTTAAAAGTTGTTACCTCTAAATAAGATGAAATGGTGAGATAAATGCGTTCACCATATGGCGTCACTCTATTCAACAATAGTGAGTTATGTAGCGATGTATCCCATGCCGCCTCAAATCGGAATACATTTCGGTTTTCCATCTTTTCTAAATACTCGCCCGAAAATAAATTTAGCGAAAGCACGTATGATTCCTCGTCATCATCGCTATTATTGGAACATTCCGGTTGCGTTCTGATTCTACCGATTACTACTTCTCGAATCTCTTTCCAAACCACATCATCGTCAGGTTCGTAAATTATAGTTATGCGAATTCTTCTTTGAAGTCCATGATGCAAAAGGAACGTTCCTCTGCATGGCGTGTCGTCATAGTGATCGACCACTACTGGATTGTACTCGCCGTTTGACGCTAATTCGCATATTTCCATCCAAATCAATAAATCATATTTTGAATGAATGTGAGCTGTGCTCATAGACGACGTTAAATAAGAGAATTTTTGAGATTTTATCGATTGTGATATTGGAATCAATTGCGGAAACATATGTCTTGGAGGCGCACGTACCACACTATTTATTAATATTTTACTATATTATGCAAACTTCTCTAACTAAATATTAATCAATACAAAAATGATTACTAACTTAGTTTGCTGACCAGGAATAAAATCTCTGGTATCTTTTGATTCCTTATGGAGTGGATGTTGTTGATAATGACCAAATATTTCGACCAGAATCGGGTGATAATGTAGATATTCAATAAATGATTTTGTTACGTTTACCGTAATATTCTGCGTCCGAAAAAATCCAGGCGCTGGACCTTTGCCCGTATTTTTAATTGGTTCGGTTGAAAATGCTTCGTCATGACGATGAAGAAAGTTAAACTGACAAAATAAATCTCCGAATTCTTTAGATATGCCGCTTATTTGCAATATAGTGACGCGAAACATGAAGTCTTTATCAATTTGTAAATGTTTTCCGATTTGTTTGATTGGTTGCGCGCTTATTTCATAATTATTATTTTGCTGATCATCTCTGGTAAGGCTATCGAGTCGATCCATATCTATATTAGTTTCCGTTGTTGTTCTTAATAAATATTTCGTATGAATTGATTGTAATGCCTTATCGTCGTCATCAAAATTAATTCGAGCCGATTGACGAATATTTGATGTCTGTTCACACATATTGCAGTCTTCTTCATCTATTAGTAATTTTTAATATAAGTTTTAACAGTTTTCTTTTAAAGAAAGATTTCTAATTATATGACTTAAATGATTTATTATTTATGATTAGTTATTATTCAATTCAGACAAACATTGATATACTTAAAGTTAGTTCAGTTTTAATTTGAAACAAAATCTATTTTATGTAAATCTATATAGAATATATAGAGTAAATCTATAAGATATCTGTTATTAAAACTTGAGTTGAAAAATACAATGTTTTGCAATGGTATTGTTTGAGCATAGCATTTTAAAGAATATTTTACAAGAATCGTTAAACAGCGGAAATCGCGCTGTAATAAAAGTCTAATGCATACCCTGGACAGCTTGAATGGCAACTCTTAAATATCCTTTAAGATCTCCTTTCTCATTGACAATTGCAACTTTTTGGATGATATTAACTGGAAATAATAGGTTAGATAAATATACAAATGTTCGGCCAATAAGACGAAACCACGGAAATCGATCATAAAATGGGTCTCCACCTGATGTGGATTCAGCCACGTTATACTCAACGGATGTTTGCGATACTTCTTCGTTTTTATATATCTCTCTCATAGTTTCCAATCTTTGTCTAATGAAAATAATTAAGTTAACAAAAACAAATATAAAAAGATTATAATTGATTGAAAAACCCATAAAAATTTAAGACCTATCTTTAATAACTACTGGACTTCTCAGTTTTTGTGCAGCAACAGTCAAATATTGCAGCAATTGGTCGTTATTTGAAGGCTCAATAAAGTAGTTGTAATAAATTTGACGCATAAGCTCCAGACGGTGTCTGTCAATACATACATTTATTTCTTTTTTTGATAAAAAACTGAATTCTTTTTCTAATTGCAGACAAAGAATAAAATTTTCAGTCCCATATTGGTTCATTAAAAGCCAAAATGCACACATGTTACTATTTATTATATAAATTTTTAACAATTATGCATTACAGTAAGATTATATACAATCTGATAAAATTATTCAAAATTTAAAAAATTGTATATAATCAATCATTTTAACTTGAATCTGGAGCTTATGCATAAACTTTTAATAATTTAGTAACATTTTCAAATGCATAAGTTATTCCAACCAATATAAAAATCGTTTAGTATTAAAGTTAGAGAAAAGACTTATTGAAAAGAAAGTTCTTTGGATAATAAGAGCTAAACTTCTATGATCTGAGAATTTGGTTGTTTTCAGAAATTATCAAAACATGGGAAATGCAACAAAGATTCATACCAAAACTTAACTTAAACTAAACAGTAATGAGATTAGGTTCAAAAATTTTATTAGAATTTTTCCCGATGAAGCCTGAAATTTCCTCTCTAAATTAAGAAAGAGAATTTTTGATATCTTTATCAAAAATCAAACACACCAGTTTATTCTGGCAATATTTTCAAAGTTTTTTCTTGACAAATGATTTAGAAATTTTTTTAGCTCCCTTTGTATAGACAAAGGTGAGCTTATGGATTTGTTTATGTCCTTCCTTCCTCCTGTCCGAAGTTTTATATTAATAAAGGGTTTTAACATATATCCTATATTATAAGGATTTTAAATTTTACTATCTTGGTTTCAAAACTTGTATATTTGTGAAATTCGTAAACATAAACATATAAAAAAGATAGCTCCCTTTGAATGTGCCGTTCTTGTTTCATATTTAAATTTCCTAAATTTCGGACAGATGCTGATTTCTAGAAAAAAATTTGAAGGGGTGGCCATCTCCAACTTCCCACTTTCACCAGCATTTTAGTATCTATATTTTATTACTAATTTCGGTATTTTTGTGTGAAATCATTTTGAAATTAATTTTATCTTTATGACATTTGCAGTATTATCCTATAAATGTTTGATATTTAAGTAAATCTTTAGCACATTGATTCGAGTGACATTACAGTATTATGATGACATACTGTGTTTATGTGTTTATAAGCATTACTGTTCAAAAAAATATAAAATCAGTTTAGAACAAAATTGGAAAATTGTTGATAAATAATCTATACTTAAAATTTTGAAATAGTTTATAATAAACTACATAAATAAGATAAAATTGAAATACGAGAAGAAAGTTATTTTTGTTACATTTTTAAACATTTACTAACATGTCTCCACTAAATTTATTTCACTTATTCTTCTAATTTTTAACATCTGCTATATTTTGAGAGGCTTTCTAATATAATAGGCAATTAGTTATTTGCATCGTAAAACTTGCTGTATTCAGTATTATAATACAGTATAA
>JAQIXJ010000658.1:0-29360 GCA_034700185.1 Phthiracarus laevigatus
GCACACATATTTCAAATATTTTTCCATTAACGCCACTTATTCTATCTCACTGCTAATGAGTCGCAATGCGTCGCCAACTTTTCTTTCACTACTCATTATGCAAATGAAGTCTCTAAGTAACTAAAAATCCATTTAAAAAAATAATACTTAAAATAGTGTGTATGTTCGTACAAATGGGAATTGTGTGCCAGACTTTGCAGAGTAGTTTTAGAGTACTCTAATATTATGTTAAAATTTTGAGTAAAAGAGAGAGTGAATAAAAAAAAGTAAAATGAATAATGTTATTAATGAAAATGAAAAGTTTTTAATACATAAACGCTATTTCGCGCAATTTATTTAGACATGTTTGTGCCTATAAATTGTTTTACCAATTTAATACTGAAATAATTACTGTTAAGTAGGTTTTAGATGAAATCGCGTGCATATAACATTGTTCGATAGAAATATTTGCAAAAATAAATTAGTTGACTATTAAATATAAAACATACTGTAGATATTAAAAACTTGATGCGACAAACTTAATTTATATTACCATAAATATTTAAAAGTTTGTTTGCATTTAATTAATTTTAGCATAAAATAAGATGTTTTAAAATTTATAACATTTGCGTACGCTAAGGCTTAGCCGTTGGAATCCAAACGAGGAATTTAATTTAAATGCGAAAATGTAAAAGAAATTTTTTAATAAAGTCTTTATTGTTTTTATTTTTTCGGCAAAAACAATTGATTCCAATGCTATAATTTATATATACACATATATGTTGTATATATGCTGTACTGAAATAGTTTTATTGTATTACAACATAAATGTTTTCATCGCATTGAAAAAAATAAAGAATTGAAATTTATTACAAATCATCGTGCCTTTCAAATTAAAAACGCGATTGAAATCTCGCAACAAATTTCTCAGACAAGAATAATATATTAAAGAAGAAGCACAATTTTTTTGGGAGGATAATCGTAAACAACTTGATAAAAGAATTTTTCAACTGATACGTTTGGTGTACGATTGTGTTCGTAAATATTAGGGGAAAATTTGAATGTGTAACAAAAATATTTGGCGCAAAGCAACCGTAACTCAGGGTAACAGCTTTTCCGAAATCAATCTCGTTTTAGTTTGTTTTTATTTTTTAATTTTAAACCGTTTGTGCCTATTGTGTAAAAGCAATTGTGAGCTAATATGTAACGAGTAAAAAAAAGTAGTAGATATAAAAAGTTTTTCTATTCCTTTACAATTTTATTATTGGTTAATACGAAGTTTTGTTCGAGTTTTTCGTTTGCCTATCAAATTCGATCTAATATTTACTATTAAACACTGCTATCAAATAAAATCAAAATTGGAAAAAAGTTATTCTTTAGCGATAAGTAAACACATACACACAGAGCGCAGTAATTGTATTGCAGTTTTCAATTTTATTATCGGGAATTTTTTTGCTTGCGATAATCTTTGGGACGAAAATAACATTTCAATAATAAAATTTGTAAAGCTTTTCTCCAAAACTGAAATAGAGTTTTTGAATGCATGCAAATTGATCTCATTTTTTTGGTACACAAGAATTGCATAAATATATTTATGCTCGAATTTATAATGGCAACGGCCAAATAACTATTTTGCAAACACAAATATTAATTTGTATTTTATAAAAGAGAGTTTCCATTCTACAAGTCTCTCTCTCTCTCTCTCTCTCTCTCTCGCTCGCTCGCTCGCTCGCTCCTTGGGAGTCGATTACGATTTGTGTAAACTAATTTACATTTTACTTTACAAAGAATAAAAGAATGGTGAAAAATACTGTACACTGATTACTGTAAAATAAGTTTGTACATTGTTTATAGTTTATATTTTTTAAATATAAACTTTTAGAAAGTATTACCGAATGATTTTAAAACTTAATATTAGAGTATAAGGATAAAAAATGCTTAACACAATAGATTCTTAAAAATTGTGTCTTAAAAATTGATATTTTATAAATATGATTTAAATTTGGTCACAGCGTTATTAAATGCAATGAAGAGTTATTAAATTATTTGCCGAACAGTAATCTATCAAACTCGGACCTCATCATCATCCGTTGTCTCATTATTTTATTACATTTATTTTTGTATTCACTCGCTATCTTCTTCTTTTTTATTCAGCATTTGGAAATAAAAGAACACAGTAATAAGGATGCTGGGGATTCATTAAGTGAAAAAGCAACGCAACACATGCAGTAATTGAGCGGTGTTGGCATTAGTGAAAGAGAGCGAGATTCGTACGAAGCCTTAATTTTTCCGCTCGTTTTGTCCATCTCTTATTTCACGCTTAGAAGAACTAAACTATATCACGCAAAGAAGAATTAAATGAAAGTCTCATTTTATCAAATTGACCTAAACCTCATCGAAGCACTGCTACAACAACAACAATTTGATTGCGTGGCAGACTGCGAACGAGAGTGAGATCTATATTTGGTATTACAGTCTATTCGCGATTAATGGATTAAAATAAATTGTTATTATGAATAATCCGAAGGGAGACGAGAGAGTGGGGAAGTGAGGTGTTTAATTACTTACTTACAGTATAAATGATAGGCCATAAGAATATGTAAGTTTAATATAACGTATAAGAAAAGTAATTCAGTTAAGATTACCCTTACATATTAATGCAGATAATCAAGTTGCATAGTTACATGATTCGTACCGCTAACTTAAATTTCTTAAGTTAAAATCTTTTTTTATAAGTTTGTGACTCGCATTAGTGGCAACCAAGGTCTCTCATAGGGGGCTAGAAGTACCCCCACCCAAAGAATTTTCAAAAAGTTGATCCCTTACCTAAAAAATGAATAACTCAATTTTTTAATGTTTTTTTATCCAATGGTCGTTTAAATCAGAGTAGTTTGACCCTCTACCCCTTAAAATTTTGAAAAGTCCGAAATTAACCCCCAAACC
This sequence comes from Phthiracarus laevigatus, assembly GCA_034700185.1. Lineage (NCBI taxonomy): Eukaryota > Metazoa > Arthropoda > Arachnida > Sarcoptiformes > Phthiracaridae > Phthiracarus > Phthiracarus laevigatus. Next base: position 2,923 of record JAQIXJ010000658.1, read on the forward strand.
GACACACGCTGGGACACACAGCAAGCATTCAGCGTTAGAAATATTGTCACATTTTTAATTTAGTTTCTTATTTCGAATAACTAATAATTTTCTTTTGAAATTTGTTAATTGCTAAACACATAGCATGAGAGTAAATTGCCCTTTGAAATAAAATATTTATAGCAAAAAAATTAGAAAAATTATAATAAATTGACATTAAAAATGCAATTGAATTTAGTTGAAGATGAATAAAAATTTTCATATAACGCACATGTAATATGTTTGAGACGCAACCACAACCCGATGAAGAATTGTGGTGAGCAACGGAATAAAGAAAAAACTGGTACAATTTTATATGTTTGTGGTTAAATGCGAGCGAAAGCATACGAGTGATGGGCGGATTGCATACCATTTATTTTATTCTGAATGTAACTCTAATTTATAAAAGTGCCTTTTATGTAATGCGCGCTTATGTATAATTTAACATCTGCTTAAGTTCCAATTATGACACCGAAACCTTTTGTATCCAATTTGGGCATTAGTGTGTACATTGTAGTGGGAGTGAATGGAATGGACTGAAAACATGTTATTCGTATTAAAACCCTTTTTCAAAATAATCTGCTTAATCTAAAGTGCAACGAAACTAATGAAAAACTTAATACTTTCGAGAGCAGCATAATTTATACAGTTTAAGTCAAACTAATTTTGGGGCATTGTTGTTCCGTATTAGGGAAACCATTGTTAGCGCGTTTGTGCAATGTAAATATAAAATATAAATACAGTGAAAATTCAGTGATACAAAGCGTAGTTGAGTTATAACTAGATTAGTTTGGATAAGGTTAGGTATTGATTACATACGATTACAGAAATAGCTTTATAAATCTAAATCTAATTAAAGCTTAATTAACATAAAGTCTTACCACAAAATCTTAATAATTCTACGATTTCCTCATGTATAGCCAATATAAGGTACGAAAATGTATATTATAACTGCTACCCCAAAGCGACATTTAATCACAAAATGCAAAAATGTATTAGTTTAAATAGTTAAAATTGTTTTAGTGGCTATACATTTATGAATAAGTTACTGATCTCGCCAATTACTATATCATAACGGAACAGTTAAATACCTTTTAATTAAAAATCGAGAGACGACACTTGCACTTTTGTTAAAGTTTACCTGTATCTTATTAATAATGAGTAAATATAATTATACATGACTATCTAGTCTATTCCTAAGTTCTAAGAAATAAATATGGAGAAAAAAATATTAATCTAATCATACGAACATTTATAGATAATTTTTAGATATATGATAATTAACTCTAATGTTCATAAAATTGAGTTGAGTTAACATAGTGAACGGACGGACACTGTCAAAACCATATGCTCTATTTTTTCTAAAACTGTTTTACTTTTCCTTAAAGCAATTAATTTTATAAATTTACGTTCTTATCAAAATACTGTAATTACTTTTTTCTTTTTTAAAGTTATTTTTCAATTTTGCGAGGCATTGTCGAAAAAAAATTTAATTTCAATTTGCCTTTTTCTTTATATTTTCAATTAAATATTTTCGATGCACAACAGAAAACAGAAAATAAGAGCGACCAAACAATTTAAGCCATTTAACAAACAAAATTATCGCGTAAATTTTTTTATACCGCTCTGCTTCTATTCAAAAAACCGAAAAAAAAACCAAAATAAAAAACCTTTTAGCATATATTACATTACAGACTGCTATGATTTGAAAACAGAAACTATTTTTTCTCCTACCAAATTAGTTTAAGTTAAATATTAATTCACGCGTTCAGTGATGCGGTGCACTCATTCTCTCTCAGATACTGTTTGTTGTTTTGTGTATGGGCTGCTGCTACTGCTATACTCTCTTTTGTGTAACTAAAACATTAAATTTTGTCATGTAATGCATGCCATGCTTTACGCGTTAAATGTAATTATTTTTCTTCACTTTTTAATGGATATTTTCCCGTTCCTTAATGCTTCATTTGAGATGAATTAAGCTGATATCAGTGCTATTGCAATGCTGTTGTTATTTCGCAGTGTGTATATAACGTTATATGCGGTATTATTATCCATATTTCGATAGATTCGCAATTTTCGCTTCAAAATGCTATTAAAATTGCGGGTTACTTTTTTGCCTTCGTTTCCTGATAAGAGTATATGTAGTTTTTATGAATTTAATACTATTCATCTCTTTTCACTCTCCTTTCTTTCTTTCTCTCTTTCTCTCCCTCCCTTCTCTCTCCTTTCTCCCTCCATTTCCTCTCTCTCTCTCTCTCTCTCGTGGTGGCCGTAACAATGTTTTTATTGCGGTTTAACATAAGCTAGAACTAGAATCAGCTATGTATGCATCACTCTCTCACTGTGTGTATATATTTAGTATTATCTTAATAATTTATTTTGAACCATGGCATACAAAACTGTATATTGATTTAGATTAAAGAGATTTTGATTTGAGAGAGAGAGAGAGAGAGAGAGAGATGCGTCTGAGTTAACATTTTCTTTAGTGCATTAGACTTAACTCAATTATAATAAACTTTCAATTATAACTTAGTTTTGACAGCCATACAAAATGCATGATAAAGGATTACTTTTTGAATTTATTTAATTAATTGAGCGGAAAAATAGTATTAATTAAACAGATAAATAAATCAATGCATTTATTATTGATAAGAATCACCATTACGATAAGAATTTCGATGATAACCATTAAAACTATCTAAATTGCCAATTATTCCGATTTTATGGCGCATAATAGGTTTTTGCGGCTCTTTATAATCCGGTAAACGATAATGATTATTGTATCAGCGATAATGAGATTCTGCTCTTTCAAACCGATCATATTTATGTCAATGAAGAGCTATAATCAGTAAATGTGCAACAAAAACGCATTGCTAATAATAGAAATATTTTGGTTAATTTAAATTTATGGCAAAACACGTTTGATATATAAGTTATTATTAATGATTTATTGAATGGCAGAAAAAAAACTTATTTTATTTCTTACCCAAAAGCGATACGTGAATTTGTGTTTTGCGTTGAGCGAAACTTTTAACGCAAATAAAGCCACCATAGGGTAAAAAGTTATAAAAGTGCTTTATTTATATATATTATAATACGCGAGAACTAATACGAACAGAAATTGAGTTAAACTGGGTTTCCTTTCTAAATGATGATAATATTACTTTAAATGTTGCGTTGATAAGAGTTAGAAAAGCGTTAATGGATTTGCTGTGCACTGTGCTGTGCGCTCTCTGTGTTCGCCGCAAACAATATCGTCATTTACTTTCTGCTACCATTTTTAATGGTATAAAATGTAAATTACTTTTCCTACAATTTTTTCTCCGAAAAAAAACATTTCGCGATTATTTGTCACACAAAACCCTTTCCATTTTTCTGGTTTCGAGTCAATATAAAAGTTTTTCACTTTCCCCCGCAAACTCTTATCTCATTTCTATCGCTGTTTTATCGCTTACGAGTGAGTTTTAGTGCATTGGCGATACGAAACGTACAAATGCTTCCATATAACGAAATAGAAAATTATTATTGCTGGGCAAAAGTTGAAGTGAATCCAGTAAATGGCCGGAATGGGTCTTGAAATAATAGTTAGTAGTGAGTGGTGAGCTTATCTCCCATTGAGTGAGATTGGTCGCGAAATGGCCACAAACGGAAATAACAAAAGCGAATGCCTGTGGTTCACGAGAATTAAGTTCACTTTCGACTATAACTACAGATACTACGTTAGTGGCGTAGGAAAAAATTATTATTTCGATTTTTTTTTCTATTTTCTATCTTACACTCTCTTTCGCACAATACATCATAGGATGAGTTATTTGGCAGTGAATGTAAAAGCGCAACGTTTCCCTAGCGTTAATTTACTCTCTATTCATAGTTAATTATTTCTCACACAGTGATTTGGATCTAAAACGTTAAAAGGCCTTATACTTGTACGCACACTATCGTCCGGTCATTTATTAGTATTAAAATAATTTTCGTTCGCACAAGTCTACTCGCTAACGCATAGTGACAAGCACTAAATTACTGGCGAGATCCTTTTTTAGCCGTATAAAATAGATTTACGCATAAAATTGGTTAGCGTTTTTGATGGCGTGTTTTTTCTTCTTATTCTTCTATCATTCTCGGAAGAAACTGAATTTAGATTTAGGGAGTTCTTTGGTAGTCAATATACTTATTTTTCGCTTTTCCGCAGCACAGTCTTTAAACTAGCATTTATGCGGCAATATTTTATAGATTTAGAGGAAACGAAAATAAGCAAAAAAATAAAGTTTTTTTAACCAAAACTCAAAGCGAAAAACCATTTGCAAAAAAAAAATTTGGAGAGACAACAAAAAAAAAGAAGAAAAAGAAAAAAGTAATTTTTACGCCACTGGGGTTTAATAGCTGCGCTGATGGTTATGTGTATGAAGAGTGAAACGTTAAGAAATCGGCGAATCAAACCGAGATAACACCTTTAATGGTCGGCCGTTTCCTGACACAAAGTTTCCACTCTATTGTCGCTTTGGGTGAAGATATTTTGGGCAATAACTGCGTAAAACCCTAATAGTGTGTAATGGTCATCAAAGTTATTACAATCGCGCCACCAAAATGTGCATATAGTGGTGTTTCGCGAGATAGCGGTGTGAAATATATGGAGTTTTATTAAAGTTAAGAGTGGGCTCAAGCGATAACGCAGACGATTTTGGATGAAGTAGAAAAAACAAAAAAAAATAAAATAATCACAAAATTTTATGCAATAATTCAAAGATAAAAAACTTTTTATGGCGTAATTTAAACGTATAGGAAAAAATTCGTGATTCACACTCAATATACAGTAAATAAAGAAACATTTTTTAATATTAATTCAATACAATAATAATGAGTTTCATAATATATATATATATTTTTATAGATATTTGAAAACTATTTACATTTTCATTAATGCATTTTTATTTTTAGCAGCATTAAAATTAATGCATCACATTTAAGTGTACATGTGTGGTGTACTGTATGTATAAAGTTTAATATATATATATCTATATTAATATTCATATTTTCCATCAATAATTTAATTTACTTTATGTGTGTAAGGAATTTTAATATTGGAGTATTGCACTCGCCGTCCATTGCCGTCATAACAATTTTAATATTCCTAAACTCTCTCTCTCTCTCTCTCTCTCTCTCTCTCTCTCTCTCTCTCTCTCTCTCTCTCTCTCTCTCTGCCACTCTATTATTTTTCTCATCTAAATATATAAATGTCACGCTTATGTTATACATTGTTCTGTTTAATAATAATCAAAAGAGAGGAAAATAATAATAATAATAATAAACGCAAAAAAAGTATAATAAGTACTACCTGTACAGTGCCAAACATGGCAAAAAACCCAAACATATATATTAAACACAATACACTGCCGTATTTGTAACGATCACTCTCTATCTCTACAGCATTCAATTGAATTTTTTCTCATAATATGAGTCACACTGTACGTAAGTTTTTAGAAAACAATATATTACAATATAATAATACTGGTGGTGCGGCGCAACTCTCCGTTCAATTCTGTATTCCGTATGCATATTTTAATGATGTTTGCCTAACTTTATCATTACTCTAATAGAATATTTTACCTTATCATACAGTAAAACCCCTTTATTAGCTTAATATGCTGCGTTATATACGCGCAGTGTTGCGATGCACTTAACAAATAAAAAAACCAATTTAATAAAACTAATGAAGAAAAAAATGTCGAAATGATCAATCAGTATAAAAGCAATTAAGTTTTAATTTAAGTGTTCACTTAACGAACGCATGGAAAAAAGAGAAATAAAAATTAAATGAATTATCGTTTAATAAAGTAGCTTTTTTCGTAATAATAACGTTATTAATAAATTAATTCAATAAAAATATTGTATAAATAATCTAAATGTATTTATAGCAAACGAAAAATAGATATAAATGAATTTTTATTTCTTCTTTTTCGCAATTAGTTGATAAATTATTTAACAATAATTAAAATGTATATATACATATACAGATAAATATATATAATAAATAAAGTGCTTTTAAAATTAGGATTTTCCAAAATAATCTAAATTTAAAATTAATTTCGCGTTTCATTAATATTAGCGATACTTTAAACGGATTGGTGCGATGTAGTGCTAGCTATAAATAATAAACGCGTCAAATATAAATGATATGCGATTAGTATCTCTTATTAGCAATGGAGTACTAATTTTCGTTCTGCGTCACACAAAACAGTAATTAATACGAATGCGAATAAAAAATAATTAGAAAACTATTCGCGAATAATTATAAAATAAAATATTAACTAAATTAATGAAATTATGTTTTAAACTTTTAGAAAGCCAATAGCTATGCATATATGTTGCAAAACACGCTTTACATAAGTGCTTCGCATAAGTCCTCATTTTTAATTAAACATTCCTTTTCGAAAATATATATATGCTATTTTTATTAAAAAACAGAAAAATTTCGTTTTAAAACAGAGGAGAGAGAGAGAGAGAGAGAGAGAGAGAGAGAGAGAGAATTCAAAGAAAAAACTTTACTTAAAACTTTTTAAAGTTAAAAGCATTAATAAAATTGGGAAATGATAAAATAAATTTTTTGTTACAACGATAAAGTAAGGGATTTAACTAAACGCAACAAAAATATCGAAGGGAGAAAAAATTGCATATATATAGTACATGTGAGTGGATGTGTGTGTGCGATAAAAGATTGGTGGAATTAAACCGAAATAAGTTGTAAAACAAAATTCCACTCGTTAATAAAAAAAAGGTTACGCAATGTACTCTCTCAAATGGTGTGTCACGTGTGAGTAATGTATATGCGTGTTTCATCCATAGATAGAGCGGGGGAGAGATACGGAATGAGCGAAAAAGAGCGATAGGATGGCGAGAGAGGTTTTACTGTACGGGGTTTTTTTTGTATACATCAGATATAATAACTTCGGATCATTAAAAGTTTTAACGTGTTTTATAACTTATTTTACATTCTAATAAAAGTAAATTTACTTTTTTTTGTCTTCTCTTCGGAATTTCTTTTTATTTATTTAGTAACTCTACTAAACTAAAACCATTTTAATTGCGCTTTTTTTATTTCATTTAATAAAATAAAACGGTTTAACATTTTTTAAAAGCTTTTTTCTTGTCCGCAAGATATACTGACGATTTATACCATAATGGGTATCATTCATACTCTACATACTCTTATATATACAGTATACCTCTCTAATGAAAAACCAAGTTTTATTATTATTATTATTATAAGTATTATGTATCTTACAAAGTAAACCTAACAACAAAATACTCTCTTCATCTTCTCTGTTCAATAAACCCTTATTACACAAACATTAAAAAAAATTGTTTCAATAATAATAATAATAATAATAATAATAGCTATTAATTAATTGACTTTTAAATTAATTAAAATCGAAACGAATTATTTGTTTTATACATATATTTTCGTTCATATCTGGTTAATGTGTTTATGCGAACGATGCGGGCGTGTGTGTGGTGGTGGTGTATATCGGTTCAACGATTAAGTCCTACCGCGTTGTCTCGTACGGAGAATCGCCGGACGCGTAACCACTCGAACCATCGCACACTTCCACCAGCTCTTGCGTTTGCCTCTTGATGTGCTCCAGACTTGTCATCTGATTGAGGTTAGCGAAAACCATTCGCTCCTCGTAGTCGTATTCGCATAGGATCTTATTTTCGTACAAATAAAACCGATCGCCCACACAGAATCTCTGCGAATGGTTTTTTGAAAAATTTTCGTATTAATATTACTATGTAGTAATAATGACACTATAATTATACAATGAAGTGTATGGTTATATGTAAATTTCTTCGTTATATATTAAATGAAAATAATTGGGAAAATATTTAAATCATTCTTTGCTCAACGAAAAAGAAGTTTTTCGTTCATTACTGTTAAGTGTAATAAATAAGATATATGGTATAAAATGGATTTTTTCTCGTTTATTTGTGCAAATCATATGGATTTTTTGTTTTGTTTTGTTTTCATAACTGCAAAAAGAAATAAACGAAAAACTAAAATAATAATGAGCTACGCTTGAATGGCCTGCTTCTGCGAAACGAACAAAACGGAGTCAAATGACAACTCTTTTCGAACGTAACGTAAAGAATTACACCCCAAATAAACGATTATATTAATAACGTTAATCATTTAAATTCAATAAAGTTAATGATTGTTTCGAGAGATAAGCTTATTTTTTTGGAAATACTCGCTTAACATATATATAATTGACAAACAAATTTAATTGACGCTTACGTGATTGCACTGTTGACAAGCGAAACATTCCAAGTGATAGACATTGCCTGAAAATAAATATAAGTTAGAGTTAATATACGTTTTTTTGTACGAAAAATTAGATATGTATGAGTAAAGGAAAAATTAATTTTTCATTTTTGATATTCGCCAAATTAATATTCTGACGATCGTAAAATATCGTCTTTTTTATGTGCATAAAAACGCTTTTATTATGCTGTTATAATTTTTTTTGTTGCGAATAACCTTTCCATACAAAACGCATTATTTAAAAAATGAGGATATAATTAAAAATAAAAGTAGACAAAATAATTGACTATTTTTTGTTTTTGTTTGTTACTTATTTTTTGCTGGAAAAAAATTAGTTTCGGCCGATCCTCGCAATTTTTTTTATAGACAATTCCACTAATCTCTTATAACGTTTATACCAAAAGAAACGTAAACTTGTTTTGAGAGCAATAAGTTTCTTGTAAACCATAATCGGATAAGGAAAGAATCTGAAACTTTTCTGTGTGTATGTGTGTGTGTTATTTGTGGATATATTTTAAAGATTAAAATTGGTTTCTGTGTTATGTGCGCGCAAACCATTAAATGAATGACCGATCCTTAGTTTTTCGGAGGAAAAAAATAAAAACTAATTATTGAAATTAATGGTCGAACGTAAGCTGCGATGCGTAGCGGATCTTAAATTAGAGCTATTGCTCCAAAACTAACTTTTTATAATATTAATCGACAAACTAATCGAGTTTGACATATGTAAGATTGTTGACTCCCTAAATGCATGTGAGTGTGTGTGCACTGGAATGTCAGTGTGTTTTGTGTAATCATCGCATAAAAAAGCTTTTCTTCCATCATATAGAAAATATTAGAAAGATAGATAGATATATCTAAGTTATTAGAAATAGGAAAAATTTTCCGTATAAACTTTTAAACTTTGGGAAAATTAATATTAAAAGTTTAATATTAAAATCTAAAAGTTTAATATCAAAGTTTAATAAGAAGTGTTTGGTTTTGGATGCAGAAGCAGAATAAATACGGCATTAGTTTAAATAAATTAGTAAAACGAAACCATTTGACCTCCACTTCTCTCCTCAACGAATCGTTTGTTGCAATATTCTTAACGTTAGACAGCAACTTTTTTTCTTTGTTTTAATTTAAATAAATTTTTTTATTATTTATTTTTCTGCATTATTTGCTTCATTAATTTTAATGTCAATTAGCGTATTCGGTTTCAGTATTTGCGTTTCGCATAAAGAAATGGCGAATTTTTAAATTAAAAATAGTTTTTTCCCGTTTTGCAGAAGCAATGAAGAAGCAAACGAAAAAATCGAATAAAACGTCTTACATAACATGTTAAAAATTATATCATAATTTTTTCAATTAAATTAAATTAAATTTTATTGAACAATGGTCTATATATAAGCGGAATAAAATGAATTTAATTATTTTTAAGAATAGCTAACACACGCGACATCGATGTATCTGTTTGATCTTAAAAATGTACTTTTTATCTAAATAAATGAATATTTAGAATATTTTTATTGCAAGAATGTAAGAAAATTAAACGCACACACATAAAATAGTAATTTTTTTATAGAAAAAATATATTAGCGTTAATAAAACTATATTATAACAGAGTAGACTTTTATGCGTTTATATATTTTATTTTAATTTTGTTTCAAAATAAAATGAGCGTTTAAAATATGAACGAACAAAAAAAGTTTAGTTTACACATAAACCATTGCACATAAATTCAATTTTTTTGCGAAAATGCTTTTATGATTTTATCTTATCTAAAATATATCAATTTATGATCCCAAAACAAAATTATTATTTAAATGAGTTTTCAATTTTGTTTTGATAACTTTTTTTCTGGCGAGTTATAATTAATTGTCAGTTTTTCGGAAAAAAGAGCTCAAAATTCGTCAGAAGATAAAATATAACAAAAACAAGAGTGACCGCTATTACGAGTGCATTTCGCGAAACAATTTTATCTTTTAATCTAATCAAAAGGAAAAAAAACGTTTTACATCTTCGACTCCATCCCCCATCTTTCACCTCTAACTTTTGCGAAGCGAAATTAGGCTGACTTCGCATTACAAACAAAAAACAGCTTAAATTTATAGTATGCGCTAATAAAAATTAGCAAAAAAATGCACGGGCAAAGAAAACAGACCAAAATTATTATGTTTTTATGATCGCAAACAGAAACAACATCAAAAATAAAAACGAAACACAAAAAATATGCATAAATAAAGTTTCGTTCTTTTGCTCAATAGAAACAAAACTATTAATTACTGTTTAGCGAATATACGGTAAGATTTACCTCTTGCCCTCATAACCATTTCGAATGCTGGAATTTGTTTGTTGCACGCAGAGCACAGTCCAGTTGCGCCAAACATTCTGTGTGCCGTAAAATAAAAAAATTCGAGAATTTATTAAAGAAAATATTTATTTAATGTTTCGAAACGCAAAAAATACGTCGCTTTGATATAATATATTTATTATATTAGAAGATAGTTTACTTTTTTATTTATCAACTTTATAGCTATTAAAGCTAGAAAACTTAGTAACGATTTTTTTCTCCTTCTCTCTCTCTCTCTGTTTCAAAAAAAAGGAATTTAGTAGAGAAACTTTAATATATTTAAATTTTATTAAAATACATTTTTGAAAAACGTAATGAATATTTAATTATTAATATAACATACGAGTGTGCACATACGTAACACAAAAAATTAAAAAAGATTTTAATACTAAAATAGAAAGAAAATAAATTTTATGGATACATTATAGAGTTTTTTTTAATAAAACGACAATAATCTGTTTAAACAAATTCTTAAATAATAGTTACGATACTCGGCGTATAATAATAGAGCAAAACGTTAAAAAAAGGCGAAAAAAAGAAGTAACGAAAAAAGAAGAACAGACAAAACCATCGCGTATTCTTTTTCGCAACACAGCTAAAAGTTTAAAAATCTATTTAAACAGAGCGAAAAGAAATAGCGAAATAAGAAAAGAAAGAATACAAAAAAGCAAAGCTCGCTAAAACAAATCTCAAACTAGATTTTAACAGTGGAAACGTCGAAAAATAATATTAATAATAGTTTATGGCAAAATACCTGAGATAATCGCGTTTACATAGAATGAGGTCAGCCTTAGTGAATAGCGTGGATCCGACTTCACCGAGTCTACAATCACAACACGCACACTTCAGACAATCCTCGTGCCATAGATGGTCGAGCGCTTTCAACAGATACCTCTCTCGGATCACTTTGCGACAGCCGTAACACTCCGGAGCGTTAGTGAGCGCTGCGGCCGCACTGGACGTCGATTTCGCTGACGACGCAGACGATAGCGATTGATGCGATGATACATGATTTGAAGTCAAAATGTCATTACTATTAGCCGCTCCATTCCCGTTACTATTGGTGCCATTGCTGGCACTGACGCCTCCGCCGCCGCTGTTTCCACTATTATTGCCGCAATTCTGTTTTGAATTATTCAGCGATTTATTTATTGCTGACATTTTGCTTTTTGATCTCATAATAGTTTTCGAATCGATGAGTCGTGTGAAGCAGAAGAATGAGTAGACGACAGCAGCAACAATTGACAAATACGAATCATATATTTATATACATTGCGAAAAAAGTAATAAAGTATCGAAAAAGCAGTTGTTGTCTGTTGTGAAGCACACCAACCGATGCAAAGAAATAAGTACCGAAAAAAAGACTATATTTTTATCGCCGATTATTACAATTGACGGCGAAAAAAAGTGTAGCTACGATCACTTAACTCAATAAAGGTCGTGGAGTACAGAGAGCGAACACACACCACACATAGATATATGAGAGAGAGATAGAGAGACGCTCTCACACACACACATATACACGTAAACGCACACTTCTTTACGCTGCGAACAACACGAAACTGTTGTCTATGATTATGCTTTTTAGATGCTCCGTGTGGGCACACATCGTTTATCATGCAAACGCGATGACTAGTTTGTTCTTTGTGTGTGTGTGTGTGTGTATTTATATGTGCGGAGTGAGTGTGCAAGTATGTTGTCGTTCGGTGTATTGAGAGGAGCTATAAGCTATCGCCACATCAATTTGTCTCGTAACGCTGTCTTACTTGCAATTTTTCCAAAAATGTTGCGCTTCTTATTACTCGAATTCTCTCGTTTAAGAGCCTGTTTTGCTGGCGAAAATCGTTTTACGCACTAAAAGAAGTTAAATAAATAAAAAGAAGAGTTTTTTGTAGCGACGAAAACAGAGCGAACAGGAGAAGCGTTTTGCTTCTCGTCAACAAAAAAAAGGCTACTTAGCGTACGTTTCGTACTGCGAGCTGACAAACGACTGACTCTAACTACTTTCCACGCACATCAGATGTGATGTGAAACGTTTTTAATAGTGTGCGCGCCGTTCAGTTTGCGTTTTCCCATTGCAATCGTGTACTCTCGCAATAACACACGGGTTGTTCAATAAACACTAACTTTCGCACACGTGCGCGCTCAACATAGAGTTTTACGTTTATATTTTGCACTCACTCTCTGTGAGTGCATAAGTGGACACTTAGTAATCTCTATACGAGTAAATTATTATATTATTCCAGATATTGACTGTTTTCGGTATCGATTATCTTAAATAAAATGGGTATTTTCTGTTCGTTTCGTTCGTTTAGTTTTTGTGTTGTTTTTCGTTGTTGAACTCTTCTATCGCTATCTCTTTCTCCCTTTTCTCAAGTCATTATGCAGTTGTTTGCGCTATTAAACGACAAACACTTTATGCAGATTAAGATAATTATCTACTATTTAGTCTTTTGTGAAAGCACTGGTATAGACATTCTTTAAATAATAATTTGTAGAATGGAACAAAAAACAAGAATACGAAAAACTTTTTAACTTTAATTAGTTGCCGCGCTTAACAACAAAAAGAAATATTATTTTTTTCTTCATAAACTCTTTTTTTCAATTAGTGTTTCGTGCGATTCGTGTGGCGGTCTATTCAGAAATGAATTCCTTAATAGAAAAGAAATTTAATATTGTCGGGTCTATTTTGTTTGTTAAATTGAGAGGAAAACATAATACTATTTGCTTACAGTATAAACTAATGAAGAATGTCAAATGTTTTTTTTTCAATAAAACAAATGAAACTTATGTTTTTTTTCGAATAAAATACATTTTTCCGTGTTTGCGCAAACACAATGAATTTGGACAACTTTTAGCCATAAAATATTCTAATGCGAAATCGAGTCTTAATCCTGAATTATTGTGCCGTATATATTATTTCTAGATTGCGACAAAAAATTTATTGCTCGCGAATAAAGTTTTTAAACAACTTAAATTCAAAAGCTTCGAAAACTAGTCTAAAACTATTTTTAAGCACCCGAAACAAATTGATTTCAAAAATTATTTTTGGTAACCAATACGCTGTGATTTTAATACTCTTTTAAAAAAGAAATTTTTTCATTTAGCGCTGCAGAGATGCAGGCATTGAATATATAAAAAAATTTCAATAACAAATTCAATTGAGCGATCGCACTGAGCAATACTAATCCGCAAATACATAAGTATATCAAATGCAATTTCTAATCTACAAGCTCTCACCCAATAATAGACCGCCGCTTTGGAATTTCATTCCCATATGATTCGGGCGAATTTTTCCTCTTTGCTTGAATTGATTGATCAGTTAGGAGTGAATATGCGAATCTAGTGGATATTATATATATGTTGCACATAAATATATATGATATAATATCAAATACGAGAATAAGAGGAGAGAGAGAGTGTGTGAGAGAGAATTGAAAAGCTATTAATTCGAAAGAGCAGCGCGAAATTAATGCCTTGAGGTAATGGTCATAACAGCGCGTAATATGAATGGAGAACCAATTTACTTGTCACGCTTCGTAAGATCGAATGATTCACCTTCAGATGAGCGTCAATTATATAACAGGCCTCAGGCAGCCATATAGTTTGCCAGTGTTTTCTTGCCCAGTATTACTACTTTTCGCGATCCAGTATTCGAGTACGCATTTATGACGATTATCGAGATTTATCAATACTTACGCTTACGTTTGAATTTTTTTTCCGCTCTTCGTTTCTTTAAAGTTTGTTTATTGGGCATTAAATAATAATTGAGAAAAACCGATTCTGTTCACCCCTCAATCAATCGGACACAGAAAATTTATTGTGCGCGCACTGAGACCATAAGAGTGAGTCTCGTTTTGTTAGATCGCTGTGCGAATATAATAACGCGATCGCGTTGAATGACTTCGTCTCTTCTTTTCTCTGCGAAAATCAAATTATAGTTTTGATGTTTACTATTTTTTAACAATAATACTGTGAATCAAGAAGAGAGAAAGAGGGAAAATATTATATATCGTTCGACAATATTTTTATAGCACCGCAGAAATAAAAAAATCGCCTGTGTATGTGTGTTGTATAATAGTTATAATAAAAAATAGAAGAGTGACTGAACCATTCAATAGCAACAGAGAGACACAGAGAGAGAAAACACATACATAGAAAAATTTTTTAACGAGAAATTTTTATTGTATCACACATACACACAACACACACATTGACTAACACTGAACAATAAGTATTAAAAATACGCGAAATTAAACAACGACGCGATAATAATTATATTGAGAAATAAAAATAAATTTCGCAGCAATAAAACACGAAAAAATTTTCAACGGAAAAAAAAGTTTTTGAACTTTTCTCCCGAAACAACGCAACGCAAACACATACACATTCAGCGAATTATTTTTAATGGAACTGCTATTATTATTATTACTATTTGCATTATTATTTAACTGAAGACGACGTTTGGTGAATAAATATTAATCAAAACACACAATTGTTTGTGATAATTTGAAAGCTTTTTAATGAGATAAAATTTTTGCTGCATTTGTGTGTGTGTGTGCAGTACAGTACAGTACACTCGTTCGCCTTTGCTTTCACATTAATTAGAGTTGCAATACTTTTAATGAAAATGCGAAATCATGTTGATGTGCGTGTTGTTGTGCCGCTGCTAAGCAAGAATGGGTACATAAGAGTGTGCCAAAAATCTCTCTCTATATATATTTCAGAAAAGTTTTTAATAGTTACGCCACTGGCAACCCTCTCGCGAATAAATCAAAACAGACAATTACGTCTGCAATGCGCTTTGATCGAAAATAAGACGCATCTAAAACTGAAAATGGCATTTTCGCCGTGTTTTTTGTGACTGAACACAAATCGCTTTAATAGCGGTAATAATAATAATGGGTATAATTTCTTGCCTCCTATTCTCCGCGTGTGAGCTGCGCTTTTTTCAATTGGGGAATAAATTAAATGGACTCTCGCTTTGGGCACAAACAAAGGCTAAATTGCGTTTAATGGCAATATTTCTCTTTGTCACACACACATCTCCCACGTGTGCTGTCGCGTTAAGCCACAAGCATAATACGAGTACGAGTGAGCGAAATAGAAGAGACAGCGTTTACGACAACGATAGTGCAAAACCACAATTGACAAACCAATTTGCTTGCAATCATATCGAACCCAAGTGCCATAACTAGATCAGTACTCTCTCTCTCTCTCTCTCTCTCTCTCTCTCTCTCTCTCTCTCTCTCTCTCTCTCTCTCTCTCTCTCGCGTTCTCGAATGGATATGTGATCGCGTAACTGGCAATAAAATCGATTGTATTGTAGCAGTTACTACTTCTTTACTATTTTTTTTGAGTTTCGAAAATCGCGATTGCTATTTTGGAGATACATTTGTAGCATAAAAACTATTATACTTTATCGCGAAATGATGATTTTTCGATATGACATAACTATTATTATAACAACTTTCCTATATTTTGGAAAAATGATTTTTTTTATTTGATCGACTAAATGAGTATCAATAAAAAAAGCGAAAGCAGAAAGAAATGAAAGATTAGCGCTAATATTAAAACCTTACTAAATGCCATTTAGCAAATGGTGACATCAATTTAATACGTTTACATAACAAATTATTATTTCTTTTCTAAAAATATTTTACTATAAACACTATTTAAAGTGTTATATTTCTTTTGGCAATTTTTAATTTTTAAATCTTAAAAAGCTTATAATTTAGTGCATTATAATTATGTTAAAAAATACGTGTAATCAAATATTCGTATGGCAGAGTTATTATAAAAACTATAAATCGTGTAAATTAGTAAAAACAATTTTTTTGGGAATATACATATAAATTTTAATTAGCGTTTTTGATTTAAATCGAGTAATTAGCATAAAACGATTAATTAACTTTTTAGAAATTTGTTTGCGTAAATATTCCGCAGCAAAACGAAAAACGAAAACAAAATAATTTAAACGCGAAAATTTATTGACATCAGTGGTTTCAATGTAAAACAGAAAATATTTTATAATAATTATTTTAGTGCAAGTAAAATATCAATTTATATTTCGAATTGCGTAGAACGGCAACGAGAAGAGAGATAACCAAAAAAAAACCTAAATTATTCTCAGATAATTTTAATTTAGAAAATTTGCATTAAAATTGCCAGAAAAGTGCTTGTCTTGGAATGGGAGGGGAGACTCGAAAATGTAATTAAACTAATGGTTTAATGTAACTTAGGATAAAACTACTCTAACACTAACGCTCATATATTATACGGTATTTTACTTATTATTCTAAAGTGCGACGACTAAGTATTGATAGATATAGCGAGGAGAGAGAGAGAGAGAGAGAGAGAGAGGGAGGGGGAGAGAGAGATAGAGTGAGATATTTAATTGCACAAATCAGTGTGAAATCTTTTCATCGCTGCATTGCATTAATAATTTTTTTATATACACTGCGATATGTAACCGACGACGAAAAGCATCAAAATTCCATTAAAGCACATAATTATTTTTGAGTCCTCGCACCACACATACACACACACACATGGAGAGAGTAATGCGTTAGGCTTCGTATAATAAAATAAAAATCCCGCTCTGACTCTCTTAAATATTGCTTTTTAGAGATACTGATATTTAGACATGATATTAAACTTATTTTCCGAATAGTAGAGTTGAGTCGTCAGCGAGAGAAAAAAAACCTATTAAATTTTGAACACACTGCTCTCTTCTCTCTTTCTCTCTCTAACTAATGCTTTCCCCCTTTCTCTGTTATACAAACTTAATGGCCCTCGAAGCTAAGATAAGAGGTTTCGCGGTTTAAACTGCATGACCAAGTTTTTTTGATTTAAAAAGCTGGAAGAATGGAGCGCTAATGCGAAACTCGTTAACGATATATTAAGCCGTGTTCATCATCTCTGGCGATGATTCGCCTCCCCTTCGCTCAATCAACTCATATTCAATTTCAATAAACCGCATTACATAACGCATCCATCTCTATATAAAATAACTGAGTTGTGTAGTTGCCATCAACAATATCACCAGCGAGAGTGAGAATGGAAAAAATTGCTTTTCTGCATGTATTAGATATACAATTTTTCGCGGGGAACTCATCTTTCAAACTAACAAAATCGCATCATCGCCACTACAAAATTAAACCATTGTCGGTGAGATGTGGAGCGCGAATCCTTTTTCGCCTTTAAAATTCAATACAGCGAACACAATGTTCGCCAACTACTGCACTCTTCGCTCGTTTTTGGTCGCTAAAGTTATGATAGCGACCCATTAATGGCACTGATGTTACGCGATATACAGATTTTTACATATTTTTTTTGTTCTTTCACTAGTATATCATAATAATAGTATGGCAACACAAAAGCACTGTTAATGCTATTATAAAATATAAAATATCGCCATATAACTAACTTTTCTATTGTAGCACATTAGACAAAACTATTGTCAGCGGGGAAACAAAAAATGGATTATTAATAATAAAATTATCAGTAGAATTTTTTTCTAACTTTGGTTGAAAACTGAACAATGCGTTTAAAATCATAAAAACGCTTTTCAGAGGAAAAAAACATTAAATATCAACGATAGCGAAAATTAGCAATATGAATAAAAAAGCGGATTTATTCCACAATTCAGCAGCAAAACTGCATTTACTGGGAAAACATCAATTTTGGTACTCTATTGAAAATTGAAAAAATATATATTAACCGCGTTTCCATTGCTATTATGCGTTTATTGAATGATACGACATACTCAAATGAATTTAAATTCATTTTCTCCATCTATCTCTGGCGTTCTCGTTCTAATCTCTTCGCATTTCCCATTTCTCTGATAATATTACATTAAACATTCAATACAAAAGCGTAATTTTTACTCTACTGTGTATTAACTTGTACTGTATTATGTGCGCCACTCCTACATTGGTAACAGTTTTTTTCGGAAAAGTATTTTAATGAAATTTTCTGCTGGATAAATACAATTATGTGAAAAATTTGTTACTCGTACATAATAGTGCTGTGAATTATATTTCTAGACTAAAGTTTTTTCCGCGCAAAAGTTAGTGTATATACAGTAATAATAACTCGGGTATTATCGCAGTATTAATTCCAGAGTAAAAAGCCTTTTAAAAATAAATTACTGGCGAAATTGAAGGATAATGGCAAATATTTGTTTTCACTATATAGAACTAATTAAGGTTTAAAGTAAATAAACATTTTATAAAGCAATACTTTCAATATATATAATTTAAAACACTGAACGCACACACTATATATATAGTCATTAGCAGCAAAAAATTAGAAGTTTATGGATAATAGTAAAATCCTTTTAAACAAGTTTAGAGAGTTTTTGATAGCGAGCGGCGAACGCCGCGAGTAAAGCACTTTTCCTAAAAAAAGCGATATATAAACTTATACGGAATTTACAGATTGGCGTTAATGGAATGGAAATAAAATATTCATTCGGCGAACGACATGTATAAGTCTCTCTCTCTCTCTCTCGCTCTCTCTCTCTCTCTCTCTCTCTCTCATCTTTTTTATTCCTCTCTCGCCTCACTCTCCTTAAGCCCATATCTAAGCAATGAAAAACATGTTGGCGTTCAATTAGCAATAAGCCGTTTGGCAAAGTAATGTAAAGGTGCAACACTACCACTTTGTAAGTGACAGCATGATAGGAATAACTCGCGCACAAATGCTGCAGCACATGAAAAACTTTAAACGCTAATGGGAAGAAAATGCACTCTTTTTTAGGTATGTGTTCTCTCTCTAAATGTGTTTGAGATTGAAAAGCTACTTTTGGCTTTTACACTCACACACACACTCGCATACACATACAAATTACTTTTACATTACGCTCTAATATATATGTGTATGTGTGTGTGCATTACTGGTTTAGAATTATTGTTAGTACTTTTTAAAAATAAGAAGAAGAAGGAGAAAAAGGAGCGAACGAAAATGTATTAAAATGTTTCGCTAAAGCTTTTAAGCGTAATATTATTTTGCTAAAGAAAATATAACGGAATTTATATGTGTCTGATGTGATGTGATGTGCGGTTTTATAAACAATGTTATGTATTAGCGGATAAAAACTATATACTGAAATAAAAGTAATAAATTTTACAATAATATTTTACTTTTAGTGGCTTAAAGTAACCATCAATTTATAAACCATTTATAATCATTAATTTTGCAATTCTAAGTTATTGCATAATTATTTTATACGTGTTTCTATTCATAATAATTATTACTATACAGTAGTATTTATTGGCAGTGAATTAAACAAATTTAAATAAAACATAGTTAGGTTACACAAAAATATTAAGGTAGTGTGTATTAGCGCTTTTCTAAATACGCAAAACTTAAATTCAATACCACGTTAAGAGCTAATGTTTCGCTAAATCATTTATGAAATCGAGAAAAAAACGAAACTAACGCTATCGGTGGTAAATAATTCGCTGGGCAATTTATTTTTGCTTTTTTAAAGCTATAAATTATGCATTACAAAAATAATAAATCCACTAATTTGTCATAATAAAATCCGTGAACACACAATAAAAAGAAACCCGTATTAATTATTAATTAGCATTAAGTATTACTACGTCCTTTAATAAAACTGTAGGTTTGCGTGCACACTGAACCAGTTTTTATTTGGAAATTTTTAGTCGTTATGCTTGCTAATAGTGGCATAAATTAGTAATTAAAATATTTTTAAGATAATCTATTAAAAATATGTTTTTTAATAATTTATTAATAAATTAATTATAATTACAACTAAAAAATAATTTTATTAACATATTAACATTGATAACTAGATTTTATATATTAATAAAAAATTGTTAGTAATTAAGGAAAATCTTTCCTCGCCTCATTGTAATTATTCAAATTTCGTTCAATCGATTAAATTTAGCACTTAGTTAGTAAAAATAGTGATGTAAAAAGATAATCTGGAAATAATTTAAGAACTTGTCGTGCAAAAAAAAACATTTTGCATATTAATTATTATTAGAAAACAAGAGCAACACATTCATAGAGAGCTCAATTTTTGGTAGGTTAATGCTAAAAAGTATATATTAGTTTTAAACCCAAAATGGCAAGATACCTAATCCCTTTATTAATATAAGAAATTTGGCCCATTTGGGAAATGGGGATGGAAAATCTATATTGGACAGTAGACCACAGTTGATATTGCGCCATGTATTCTCCTTATGGAATCAGGTTGAATTCTGGTCACTTACGTTAAGGTAAAGGTTAGGTTAGGTTTATTTAGGTTAGGTTAGGTTAGGTTAGGTTAGGTTAGGTTAGGTTAGGTTAGGTTAGGTTAGGTTAAGGTAAAGTCCGGTTTGGGTGCAGTTTAGGTGGGTTTGATTTAGGGCTTGGGTACGATTCTGGTATGGATTAGAGTAAGATGAGCTGAACGAATTAGTTAAGGTTGGGATTAAGATTTTACCGATTAAGGAGTCAAGAGGTCAGGTCTCGGATAGGGAGCCCGCAACGACTGGGTAGGAAACAAGAACCTATTTAGAAACCATATCGGGCCGGACGCGCAATATTCATTCACTAAATTTTTTTGGATGAACTTAATTTATTTTAGCTGAAATATAAAAAGGAAATTACTATTGTTTAGCGTTTTACAGTATAATAAAATAAAGTTACCTAATTTTTTAATTCGAAAATATTTTTAGATCCAAAATTCGGAAATCATTTTGCCCGACCTACGCAGGTTTATATAATTTAGAATTTGGAATATTTTAACCAAACATAAAAATACTAATTTATTTATTGAACTACTTGATTTAAAATTAAAGCCAGAAACGTGACAGATAATGTAGGGGACCAGCGAAAGCCAGAAAAATGGGAAGTCAGATACATAGTCTAATCTAAAATTCCGTCAAAATTTTATATTTATATTATTTATGATTTTGGTTTAAAGTTCGCTTAGCACTTAAACAAGATACATACTTATGCAAACAAATATATTACCGGTAATTCTAAACACCATTACAGCAAGAAGTCAAACTCCTTTTTTAATATTAGACTGCGAACACATGGACAGACGGACAGACATGGTCAAACCCATAAGCTCGATTTTGTCCATTTAAAGTGAGCAAAATAAAATAACACCGAATTTTCGCACATAAATATAATTACTAAATTAATAGCTTTTAATTATTGATTATAATTAAAGATATCCGGCTTTAAACCCACACATTCAGTTTTATTCTAAGGCATCCATAAATTTGGTTTATTCAGCTGTCTATATATATGGTGCACTTACTCAATAGCATTATGGTTGAGCTAATATTCTCAATTATACAAATAGAAATGTTTACTGGAGACTAATAAAAGTGCATTAAGTACACCATCGCCGAACAACAAGGAAACAGTTTTAATATTATGACTGCCAGTATATTCCGCGTATCTATTAAAATAAATGACGATATAACTTATTGTTATTGTTTATTATTTTATTAAAGAAAATTGACATAAAGCGGTTGAAATAAATTATGAATACCGCGTTTGTCATATTTTTATTAGCGCTCATATTTATTTTTCTTTGATCAATTCGCGAATTCGTTTAAGAAGCATTAGATAATTAATTCATCTAATGGGTTATTATGTATTATTGTAACTACTATGGTATAATGTTGTTACTGTCTATTTCTGTAGAGAATATGCACAGAATTTTAACGAATAATGTTTGGGCTTAATTCTATCAAAGTTAGACGCTTCGATAACTCAATACGTTTATTTGTATTTCCCTTATTATTTAGTTCACTGTTACTGCTACTGTTTCGCTAAAATATGAACAAACATAATCCAACGTAATAAAAATTTAATATTGGTTCGTAAATCACTGTGGAATATCCAATTATATTCAAAAAATAACTAGTGATTCGATGAAAATTATTAATTTAATAATTTGTTAAACTAGACTTTTCGTAAAAAGTAAATCCCATAACTAAAATTTTCATAGCATTAAAAAACCAAGCTTTTAAAAAATTCCGCCAAATCAAAGTATTGAATTGACATCGAAAATTTTTATCTAATAAAATCATGTTAGGATTGTTAGGAGCAAAAAAAGTTAAGAATAAATGACGTAAAAGAGGAAATGGAGCTCTAAATAATGGCAACATTTGCGTTTTCCCTCCAGTGAATTGATTAAATTAAGTTAATATTCTCTCTCTCGCTCTCTAATCATCTAATAAAGGGCTAGATTTCAAATTGACAAAAAAGTTATTGCATGGCTTTAAGCGCGTTATTCAATTAAAATGTGCCAAAAAGGACATGACATTATACACGTAAGTGCGAGAGTGCAAGAGAGAGAGAGAGAGAGAGAGAGAGAGAGAGAGAGAGAGAGAGCAAGTTACGAAATTAGTGGTCCGTAATGACGTATTGGGAGAGTCTTTGTCCGTAGATTAGTAACACGCCATTTCACCTTTTTTCCACTGACATTTTTCTCATTGAATATCGTTGCTCAACAGCACTATTCGTGTGTGTATATGTTGGTAGTAGTAGTATGGCGTAACTATCATTAAACTTTTTTTTCGTGTGCAGTATAAGCTTATGTGTGTAATGGATTTCTACAGCATCGGAATTATGATTATTATTAATTCTTTCTTTTTTGGGTGTCTGGCAAAAACTAATTACACTAACACTAGAGACTAGTATCGAAATAGTTTTCGCATTCCCTCTCTTCTCTGTTCCTTTGTAATCGCATTATTTAATAAAAGGTTAATTCAAGTGCGGAATATATAACATATTAGAAACGACTAGACGGGCGTTCGTTAGAAAGCAGGCTTCAATCGCAGTATTTATTGAAATGAGACGTTTTACTAACGCTTCAATTGAGAGAATCTTATTTTTTTCTGGTTTGCGAATAAATTTGTGGCTCATTTACTCGTATCACTGGAATAAATTTTTGTTGTGTTGTGTTGCGCAGCATAAATCCAAAATTGAAGCACACTCGTACGCCCGACAACATTAAATTCTATCTCATTTCAATGTAATGGCAAACGATAGTGTGTGTGTCGCAGCAATCCTTGCAGGCTATAATGTCGCGTATGTATCGCATTCATGAGCCCTAAATTAAATTACATTCTTTCATATCAACATAATTACATGAGACACGAGCACGAGCTAATTAAGTCGCTGCAAATTACTTTTAAAATTAAATTTCTCTCTCTCTCTCTCTCTGCACGGAAAAAACAAAAAATAAGTATAGTATAGTGCTTTTATATCAGTATCAGAGAATAAAGTAACTTAAATTAATGCGCTGTACACAGTTATCTTCGCCGTTGTGTTTCTCATTTTATTTGGTTAAACCTTTTATGCGATGCTAAACATTAATGAAACTTTATATTGTAAAGCAAACACTTGATTATATTTCGCGCGTCTCTCTCTCTCTCTCTCTCTCGCGTATATACTCCGAAACTGTAGTTATTTTAAGAAATTTTAGTTAATTTAAAAAGCGTATGGACACTGTTGGCGAGTAATTTTAATTATATAATGCTATTAAAGAGTTTAGAATGAACTAATTTATTAAAACACATGCTCCGTAATGCTATAATGATTTCGTTCTATATTTAGTATTTTGAACTCATTTTCTAACTAAACAAACGCTAATTAATTTAATAAACCTTTAAAAATAATTGTTACTCTCTCTCTCTCTCTCTCTCTCTCTCTCTCTCTCTCTCTCTCTCTCTCGTCATTTATGGTGAACTGCTGTTGCCTAGTGTTCGTCGCATTATAAGTAGTGGCTAGCGATGACGATCCAATTTTCTTCATTCTCATTATGTCATAGCACTCTCTCTTTAAACGAAATGATTACATTTTCTCTATCACTCTATCGCTCAGTCAGTGGCGTATCCGGCAAAAAAGTTTCAATCTATCTCTTATATTATTGAAATGGGTTTTCCATCTCAATATTTTCTTTGCTAAAAGTTTTCCCTTTCTTTTCTTTTTACGCTAATAGTAAACATATATTGCGTGAGCGAATGCTTTAGGTGTGTGTGGTCTGGCGTTGTGAATCAAGAATTTATTTTAGCTTCCATTGAATTGTCTGCCAAATATTGAAAGCGAGTTATATGCAGTATAAGTATTTTCGCAGATTAAATGCGCAGAAAAACATTCAATTTATTTAAAACATATGCTTAAGTATATTCTTAGAGATTCCTTAAAGATTTATTAGTTTTATTCGTATGCTTAGTTTTTTTTATAATCACAAACTTTTTAGCCGTAATTCGTTACGCTATTGAGATAAGGATGAGAAACGTTTTTCTTGCTTTACTCAAAAATTAAAACGTTGGATTTTAGTCTAAAGTATTTGATTCCGGAAAATAATGTTGCACTTTTTATAGCAAAAAAATACAAAATTAGTGTACACAAAGCTGAGCAAATAAGTGTTAGAGAAATCTATATGTATTCGCTCTCAATTGTATTAAGTAAAAAACGCTTTCAGTTATTTTCATTTTATTTGATTTGTATATAATGGCACAAACGTTAAAAAATTGCAGTATTTATGTTCGTAACTATTTTAATTTTATTCAATTTACAGTATTATTATTATAGGATGTTACGTAATAAATTGAATTGAATTCAATGGGTTATTTGAATAAAGAATTTGCATCATTGAAATTACAGTTTGTGTGATTATCAGTTAAAATTTCGCTATTTATATCGCAATTTATGCTCAACTTCCCTATTATAAAGTTTTCGCTGTGTATATTTGTTATGTACGTATCTGTATGTGTGTGATGTTTAATATTTTAGTTTCGAGATCTGAATAAACAACAAAATTGTGTAAAATTAGATTTTAATAACAGTGAACGCTAAATAGTTAATAACAGAATAAAGCCGTTTATATGCTGCTTGAATTTGAAAAATTAAACGCAAAAAACTTGTTTTCCATTTGATTTTAATTTTCCGAGACAAAATTCCACACAATTTTCTCTCGCATTCTCTTCCGTACAAAAATTTTAATAATAAAATTTTGTTTTATATTAAATATTTGTTTTGACAAAAAACCTTTACAAAACACACTCACACACTTGTATTGGATATTAAATTTTATTTTTATGCATAGATTAGCTTTATATTCGCGTAAATCATTATCGCTCGCACATACACACACTCCCTAAATCTATAGTAATTTAATTTATAATGAATTATGTAAATATTAAATATTAGATTTTAAATTAAATTAATGTTTTGAGTACATTTTTGTTTGAAGAAATAGAAACGTATTTTCTTTAGTACGCTGCGAAAGAAACGTATAAATAGAAACCAAATTATAACTCAATTTGAATAATAAGAGCATTACTGCTGTGCAGTATTTTTGCCCATATTAAAAAAATTCTCGTTTTAATATCAAAGTTTCATTTTATTGATGGAAACGACTTTTAACTTGCAGTCTATAACGTAAACTTCAATATATAAGGCATATAAATCTCAACAAAAATTAATTTAGAAATGATTAAAAGATTTCGTATAATAAGAAAAAAGTAAAAAGTTAAGCAAACAATTGTAAATGATTAAAATATTTTTTTAATCTACGTTACTCACGAGAGAGAGAGAGAGAGAGAGAGAGAGAGAGAGAGAGAGAGGGAGGGAGAGAGAGAGAATTGAAGTTATTTTTAAAAGAAATAATATTTTACATTTGAACGCTATATGTTTGAATTTTTTGCTCTATTCATACGCTTCAAAAATTAAGCAAAAACTAGAACAAACATTATAAAGTGCTCACTTTGATTTAAATAT
>JAQIXJ010000659.1:0-29333 GCA_034700185.1 Phthiracarus laevigatus
GGAAAGTTGTGTCCCCAACACCTGGAATACATTTATCACCCCGATAATGCGTTTATAAGTTGTTAGGTAATTCCCACATTAAATCAGTGGCATAGAATTTAATCTACAAATAAAAATTACTCTAAACATTCCCTACTATATCAACACCAATAGAAACGTTTCGTTCGTAACTTTTGATGTGGGCTGAGCCGGTATAAAAAGATGTGTAAAGATATTATTAAGTATCTTACCTGTACTTTAAGACTGTACGTTATTTTGCGTTTATTAATAAAATCATACATTTGAATCAAAAATACTTGTGTGAATTATTCTTAACGTGTTACCGAGTTTTCCTATTACAATATGATCTAGTGTTTGAACTGTATATAAAATCATTAAAAAAACTAATTTCTCAAATTTACTACCCCATCCAAACCCTCCCCTCAAGGACATTCAGAACACATCCATTAAACCGAAACTACTGTTAAATAATAGAAAGATAATTAATCTTATTTTATGAAACATTCGTTGAACATGAGCTTAATCTTGAGGAATTTTCGTTATGAAATTCGATCAAAAGGTTTGCGGATTAAGCTATATTCATGAACTAACCAATAGGGTAACTGAGTAAAACATTTAAATGAAGTAAATTATAATTTTTTAAATTAAAAAAAGGTTAAATTTTGTTGAAACATTAAATTAGCTCAATTTGAGCTAAAAAGCTAAATATAGTTATTTATTCATTTATATTAATACAAAATTTATTGAGGCCGTTAAAATATTTTAAAATAAACCGATTAAACGTATATTCCAGACTTTTATTAATTTTAAAATAATTATAATTTCGATTGTATTTCTATTTTTTTTTGTAATATATGAAACATTTACTATAAAAACTTAAGTTTCATATTTATTGGTGAGTTCAACTTCGAGAAATTTTTTTCCACATAATGACGCAGTTTTAATGAAAAGCTGATGTCCGCATAAATGTATAAATTGACATTTGGTTTTTTTGATGCAAAATCAATCAGTTTCGCAACCAATTCTTTTAGTGATATAATCAGACTTCTCAACTCTGAACAATTATGAATTTCTAATAATTTCAAATTATTTAATTCCTCAAAACATATCATTAATTGTTTGGTTATATTGGATTTTTGAATTTTAATAAATTTGATTTGTGGTAACCATTGATGAATATCTGCGAAGAACGAGTCAAATATCCATATCTCTACGCTTAAATGTGTTAATTGATTACAATTCTTTAACGATTTTGAACTTATTATTTCGCTACTTCTATGCCATGAATAATCGAACACAAAATTCTTTAAGTTTGTGAAATATTTGATAGAACAAAAGAAATCTTCCAGAAATATATCATCCCGACTATAAAATAATTTTAAGTTTAGTGAAACTAATTTTGTGCATTTTCTACCGATATGTTCAATTTGATTGCGACAATGATTCACATCGCAATCTATAGTTATCTTCAGTGATACCATTTGTGACAGCGTTGAAACTTTCGACAAGTAGTTTTTGCAGTCATTAATGGATAAACTCTCGTCCATTATTAGAGCCAATGTCTTTAAAGATTTCTCAAATCTCTGCACAAACATTTCCATTAAATCAAATCGACTGTCTATAAGACATAATGTAATTTTAATTATTTTTGATGGTTTGTGTCCATTGAATTTCTCATCGAACAAATCATTCAAATAAATTTGTGGAACGGTTAACAAATTAGGACACAGTTGTAGGGCTTGTTTGCCGATATTCATTCTTTCTTTTTGTACCCGTTTATATGTACATGTCGTATAATCGATATGATTTATCTTATTTCCACGCTTTTTAAGAAACATTTTCCATACATTTGGTGCTATAAATAATATGCGAAACCATAATCGCATTGATGTCAAATTTACACAATTATTGACAATTATATTTAATATTTTTGTTATAAATAATTCTGAATTCCAAAATCTAAATGGACAATCATAGTCTAATGAACACCTATTGTCAACTAATGATATGCTTGTAATAAACGTACACTTTTTGGTTAGAATTTCAAACATATGAATAAACCCAATGGCAATTGTTTCGTAGAAATATAAACTCGAATTAATTTCATTGTTTATGTAAGAGTTTAATTTTCTATCATCGGATGTGAACGCATTCAAAATGTTTGATAGCCATTTGGGATAAAATTTTCTATGTTCGTATATTTTTAAACATTTATCGATATCTAAATGATATTGTCTGTTGAATATTGTTGTCTTCCATTGTTTTGACATGCATTCAAACTTTAATTTATTCTCAAATAGTAAATAACTTAATATCACTTCACATAAATCGTCACCAAATCTATTAAACGAGTTCTTGTAAATACCATTTTTCAATTTAACATTTTGTTTTGTAGCATTGAATGATTGCTGCACTTCTTGTGACACTTCCTCTGTTCCACATCCACATTGATTTCCCATTATGTTTAATTGAGAATGATTTTATGATATCAATCAAAAATCTTGTTTCAATTTCATTAATTTTTTAAAAAGATTTTATATTTTTATAATAATATAACATTTTAACAATTCGAACTTATGATTTTGGCTTGAAAAATGATTTTATCTTTTTACAACAACAATGATAGTGTTTAGTATTTAAATTATGATTTTTATTTAAATTAGGACACCCATCTGATAATAAGCCCAATCTATACGTTCATAAATAGATATATTTAATTAGAATATACAATTAACAGTTATAACTTTTATATATTATACGTATTGTTGTATGCTTTGCCCGTTATATATTATTTCCCACTTTTCTTTCTCGCGCAATACAAAAATGTTCTCAAATAGTTAATAAATTTTTTAGTTTTTGTTACGATTTAGCAAAACATGACATAAAGTTCGATTGTTGCAGACGAGAGAGAGGGAGAGGGAGAGGGAGATGTTCTCCTTCACCCGCAACTTTTTAGATATTGTTAGGCAACTTTAGTAAAATTAATGATATAGAATTTAATTGTTGCAGAGAGAGAGAGAGAGAGAGAGAGAGAGGCGGAAACATAATTTTGTATCCTTATCTATATAATTAAATAGATGATCTATCTCTCCGTATGTCTCGCTTTCCTTCAATCCTATTAAGCGCAATTTTTACTTAAATTACCTAACAATATCTAATAAAATTTTAACTAATAATCTACATAGTTTAGCGCAAGAAAGAAGTATAATATTCAACAATATAAAACGGGTAAAATAAACAATATGAAAAATTATAACAGTTACAAGTATATTGTTAATGAGGGAATAACAACTTGTTTATAAAACATAAAATAAATAGTGATGTAAACATGAGTAGTTATAGGGCATAAAAATATTTTAATTCCCTCAAAGCAGGTGCTTAACTAGTTATATACTAATCGCTTCATGTCTCTCATTTTCTCAGTCACGGTCTCCTACAATACTATAATTAACCAATTTCACGAACGTTGCCTAACAATAACTATAAACTTAACCTATTGTTGTATTTTGCAAAAAAATTAAGCGTGAAGTACATTAATAAAAACAAAATGACAGTTAATATAAACAATATAAAATGTTATACTGGCTAAAAATGTTATTTTGACGCGAAGCGGGTTTCTAACTAGGTATTAAATAATTAATTTAAAACAATGTTAGCTAAACTGTGATTATTTTATTTGTTTTTACGGTTAATAGGATAGATCGCACGGATTATCTTTACCCGAAATTTTTTTCTTAATTTTATTAAATCGAATCTTTAAATAACATAATTATTACAGTATTTATAGCTTAAGATTTAATGAAGATTATAAAAAAATGATGTCAAAATTTGGTTTAAAATACAATGATGCCTAATAAAAGCAATCGCTTATCCCTTAATTTTGCCCAAAACTTCGCATTTGTCTTTGTCAATACCAAACGGGCCAGTCATCCACCTTTGAGACCACACTTCACCAATACATTTCTGTAATATCTAATAAATTAAGGTAACATTAATAAAATAAAAAATCTTGTTTCAAGTATAGTTAAAAATGCATTACTTTAAAACACAACTGTTATCATAATTAGTGGTGCAATCATTTACGGAAATAACAAATTCAATTGAGTACAGGATTCCTGAAACTACTTTCTGTCTGGCGTTAAAAATATTCACCAGTTTATATATTCTTCTATTGTTCCACCAGTTTTATCTTTACTGCCAATTTTATCGATCGCCATATTCGCCGCTTCTTTGATATCTGGATCTTCAATCTTAACGTCACTAAACCGACTAATAGTTCATCACATTTTACGTTGATTTTGACAAGTATTAAAATTAATGATATCAAAAGCAATGAAAAATTTGTCATATTTTTCGTTTTAAAATACAAATGTTTTATGTTTTTAATTTTACGAATGCAAAAATGTGGATACGTTTGTATGCGTTGGAGTCAATGCTCAAATAATTTAGGATTCAATAAATTAATTTTTAACAATTTATAACTTTTGAAGTATTTAATGTTCCACGTTTTGCTGGATAGATCTCCACTCTCAGGTGGATTAGTTTATTTTGAAACCAATATATATACCAAAATAAAGTTAGGTAAATTTTGTGAACTACTAAATAAGGTTGCTTTAATGACAGCAGTATGTTTAAGCCCTGATATGCGCTATTTAGTCGGCAAAAATAAATATGGAAAATTGCAAATATGAATCAACTCATTTTCGTTTTTTATTTGACTTTTACTATTTATTTATTTATACTCTCCATCTTGCAAAGCGTAAATCCAATATTATTTACATTTAATCGCTTGTCTTTTTATATTTAAATTATTAAACGCTGGAAGCATAGAAAACACAATAAAATATACGGTTTAGGAATATGTAAAAGTCATATTAAACTAAAATTAAATAAAAATACTAATTGTAAATCTGACGGAAAAAGTATTTATCAGATAATTAGCCATTCGTAAAATATTGATAAAATTTGTCTCTGTTTTAATTATTAGTATTTTATTTATAAATTATTAAATTATTTATGCAAATTATATTTAAAATTTTGACAAATATTTAGTATTTAAAATTAAACATTAAATTTTTTATGTGCGTTAAAGCTCGCGAACCATCTCTTTTTTGTGAATTTTAAATTTTCATGAATATAAGATATTAGAATGAAATCGGATGAATGTTTGTGGTCTGATCGTAGCAAATTCAATGAGCATATTCATTATACACGGCTTACATGTATAGAAACCAAAAATTTCTAATTCGTTTAAACTTGTCAAAGCGATCGGTGGTTTCATATTTTGATTGGTTAAATAGTGTCAACTAAAACATCCAATACTAGTATTTTTTATATCCGGTAAATAATGATTAATATCAAACAAAAATGTTTTTTAATCTAATAAATGTATGGTTAGACGCGTATTTGTTTGCAATTTAATAGCGATTGAGAGCTGATTTAATAATCTTCAAAACTTGGATAATAAAACTCGAAACATATTATGTTTCGGAAATATTTTAACCAATGATAAGAATCACTGAGAAATATGTGATCATTAGTTTAAAATGTTCTTAAATTAAGTGAAACTAAATTCTCACATTTTCTGGCGATTTGTTTTAACTGTACATTACAATAGTCGACATCGCAATTGACACCAATTTTAAGTGATTCAAAGTGAGTTAAATGCTAAACTCGAGATAAATATTCAGAAAATACATTTGTATTTAAATCGATGAAAATTACATATAATATCTTTAACTATTTTCCATATATCTCGACAAATATATCCATTAAACCGAAACTACTGTTGAATAAAGTTTACGAAATTTCTCTCAATTCCTGAAACAATACTTCTTCTCATTTCATATCATTCAAGTTCGTTAAACAAATTATGGAATTTGTAACCAAATTCGTACTCAATCGAGCAATTTGTTCGAATACTCAATCTTCGGTTGAGTATTCAAACATTGGTATAGCTTGTGAATCGCATATTCCAATCAGAGAAGGATTTGCTTTTTGTCTTTTACGCGACTGAGTGTACATTCCCTTATCATTCATGCACTATGAAATGGCTACTCTGCTGTATAAAGCTTTTTTTAATTTTGTTTCATCAAGGTTACAAAAAGACAAAAAGCAAATCCAACCCTGATTCCAATCATTTTACCCTTTGGCCACGTTTTTCAAAAAATTGTTGTTAAACTTCGAAGTGTACTGCGGTTAATATACGTATCCATAATCTAAATGATGTCAAGTGTTTGCAGTTATCCGAGATTATATTCAAAATGCTTTTTACAATTGATTTAGATTTATCAAAGTTCTTATTGAACGGCAATCTGTCTTCAGATAATGACACACTTGTCACAAACTTACATTTATTGTTTAGATTATCAAACCAATCACTAAATCCAAATCTATTTCTTCATAAAAGCTAAACATCAAATAATAACTTTCTTCAGCTAAAATATTTTCTTGTTTATTTTCAGATTTTATAGCATTTAACAGTTTTGACTGCCATTTTGAATAGTGGTTTCGTTTTTCGAATAATAATAAGCATTTATCGATATCTAAATGATATTTTCTGTTGAATATTATTTTTTTTCCATTGTTTTAATACGCATTCAAACTTTATTTTGTTCTCATCTAATAAATGACTTATAATTACTTTACACAAATCATCGCCAAATCTATCAAAGCTGTGCCAATTTCTATTTTTTATAATTGAATTCGTAGCATACATAACCTATGGTTGTTGTGTTTTATATCGTCCTATTCTTGTAGAATTTTTTAAAAAAGTTATTAATAGTATTATTGCACTGTATTAGTGAAATTTTAAGCTTGATATTAATTAGCTTTTAACTGAACAGACCAAATGTAACCATATGTATATGGGAATGTAACCAAAACCCTTCAAACCTATCCAAACTTAAATAAACCTAACCAAACTAAACCTTAATTCAAAAATAAATCGCAAAATTTATTGCAATAATAAGTTAATTCAAATCAAATAGTGTGTGCAAAAAAAACTATTCTTAAAGTTTTGAAAGCATACATAATTTATATTAATTTTCGGAACATCTTTATAACGCGAAAAACTAAGAAGAAACTTTTGTGTAAAACTAAATACCGGTAATATTTAAAAATTTTGGTAACTATCATAAGCAAGTTTAATGAAAAGTTCAAACTTTTAATTAATGAAATATTATTTGGAAAAGATAACTGAATTTTTACAATAAATAAGAAAAAACTATTTTTTGTCATTCGATTCTTTTAAAAGAATTTTATTATGAAAAGTTTAGTACCGAATATTTAATATTGAAATCTTTATTTTCATTATGAATAATTTAATTTTAAATAATAGTGAAAAACGCCTTCGGCCACAGTAGCGCAAGGACACCACAGCCTGTAAACACCTGAATCGAGTTAAGTCTCGTTAACAGAATTTAAAACAAAACATCGAAACTAAACAATTAATTAAACTATTCCTTTTCTCAGAATAGGTTTCACTGTAATTTATATCTATTTAATTGTGTCCTTAAGCTTACAACGCTTTCACGCTGTTTTTAATTAATTTTAAATAAAATAACAAGTGAATTAAAATGTATAATATTTTTATTAAAATTTAAGATTCAAAATATCTCTTTTCTCGAGATTAATGCGACTGATGGCTACAGAAACAAAATTAAGTCTGAATTATATTTCAAAGAAAAAGCGACAAAACTTATTAATAGTTTAAAAACTTTAAACTTATTGTTTTTAGACTTTCGTCAACACATTGTTGTTTCAAAACATTCACATATTAATCAATGAAAATGTAATATTCGTTACATAAAACATACTAATCATTTGAAAAACATTTTAATCATTAAATAAACGAGAAATTACGGGTTAAACCCTTTCGAACTAAGAACGGCGTGTGTCACTGCTCCCGACAATATATTGTATATAAGGATCAACCCTGTTATACAAATCTTTTATACAAATAGAGATTAATAAACAAAAATTATAAATAAAAATAGTAATAGAATAAGATAGTAAAAAAATACTCAATCAATTATTCTTGTCGAAGAAGTTTTCGGTAGCTGATTGGCTATGCAGTTCATCTGACGAGACAGTAGTTAATTCTTCACCACTCGAGGCGGTTAATGGAACTTGAGATGAATGCATACCCAAATCCATCAGTTAATGCGAAGTCTGGATTGCGGTCGAACTCGTCCGGAAAATCTGACCAATTCAAAAGCGATAGGTTCCGAACTATTTAGCAGTTTAATAGATCGTTAAGAGGGTCTACGGGGTATTGAAAACCTCTGTCCCATAAATTCACCAAGAAATAAATTAAGGCAATCCTCTACTTCTGGTCTATTAGTGTTGATTATGCCAGGAATGAGAAAATTATTGTTTACGTCCACACATCTTACATAAATAACAGCATTATTGTAAAACAAATCGGGTGTAATTAAAGCATAAATGTCGTTATCATTGCTTTTAATCAATTCCTGTATAATAGGCTGTACATAATATTCTATAGACTGATACATGACTGTAACATTTCTCTCGAAATCAAACAATGGATAGGCTGTACTACGAAGAAAGATTATTATAGCTGCATTATTCATATGGCTTAATATATCTTCCAGTTCGGGATGAGAGGCGAATAAATGACCATTAGTTACGCAACGAGCGATTAAACCAATCATCATACGCATTATAATGAGATTTTTAGTACGATATATCAATTCTTCTTGATCCGGATAGATTACATATGCGTGAAGAATTAAATTCTTATAAATTGCTTGTTATTCTTCAATAGTATTATCCTTGAGTATGCATTTAGAGAATACAGTTTCGAGTTTCGATAAATCTGTTTCAGAACAGAATTCCAACTCTAAGGGGTCATGACATTTACTGATTCTAGCAATTAAACCCATAGCTTTCATAATAAAAGCCGACATATTCGGGACCTTTAGTCTATACATAAACGTGGTATCAATACCTGAGGTGGTCTTGATTTCATTGTGTTCAAAGATCGCGATTGATTTTGTTTTATCATTCACGTTTTCCAGTACAAAATAGTCACGATCTGTTAAATAGTAATCAACAATAGCTTCGCTCATTGTGCTCGTTATATAATAATAAATATTGCGAATAACAATTGATTTCTCTGCCTTTTTCATTGTAGTGGATTAAAATCCCAATTACGGTTTATAGATGTTACCCTTTTTTTAAGAAGGTTTCGATACTTGAAATACGAGATCCTTTGTTCATCAAATAGCGTTGTATGCTATTCATATAGCTTTCGGAAGAGTAAGATGCATATTCGCGACCAATGACCCATACAACTTAGTGTTCGAGTAACGGAAGTTTTATCATTGCTGTACATGTAACCAATTTCGCCCAAAATCAATGCTGGATATAATGGGTACATCGTATCGCTTCTCAAATAACATGTGCGTTCATATCGATATAGTGACAACGCTTCAGTGGTCATACGAATCTCATTGATGAGTTGCGCTTATTTACGTGTGACTGTCTTCTCACGTGCTTTGCATAGCAATAGTTTCACGGCTGGCTCTAAGGGTTTGGTACCTCTAACCATTATTAAATAATTATGAGCTGATTGTGAGTCAAAAGTTTTATCTTCAGCCCATTTTTTTCACCAAATGATTCTTTAGTTGTCTCAATGTTCCTCACATTGAAGAAACGCATCCGTTTAAAGGATATATAATAACTAAATGCCATATCGCTAACCAAATTAGTCTCAATTAATGAAAAATATCGCTTTTAATTGTTATCAATGTTACGTTACTAATAACAGAACTTAGCGCTTCTGAAACATGTGTTTCTAAGTCACATGTGCTAAAATACAATGTATTAATTACTACGCTCTGTCGAGTATTACGTAAACAAAAAATATTAATGTATTTTTTACGAAAATAATCCAAATGTCGCTTAATCTTAGTCTTAACTAATTTGCACTTTTGGAGTTTTAATGTATAATATGAATATAAAAATTCTCTGAGAGTGATAACAAAAAAAAGTATGATAACTTTTACAAAGACTCATCAATTTTATATTCTTCATTGCTGGCCAATTATTTGTTAAAACTATTTGTTAAAAAATATTCGTAGGCCTTTCGATTCAGCGGTGAATGACAAATGAATATTCAGCAAAATTAAAAAATATTAAAATAAATATTAATAATTTACGACAGTTTGTGTGTGTGTGCTTAAACTATAGTATAAAAGAATTAAAAAATATGAACGAATAGTTTATCAAATTAAATCACATTTAGCCTAAAATGGCAAATTAAACACAAAAATACTAATCAAAAAATAGAATTATGTGTATAAATTAAAGTACTTTAAATAATACAATATAAATGTTGTATGTATTATTGCTAATAAACTCAACAAAATGGTATTTCGTTGTGTCACAGTACACAACATTTGTTAATATTCAGTGTAATGCGATGAGAACTGTTTTCTCACTTGCAATTTACAATATTTTTTTGCATAAGCCAAAGCTTAAGAAAACCTGTTCTCACAACGAAATCACTTTCACAGTGCTATTAGAAATAGTTTATAACTCGTTATTCATTCGATTATTATAAAATTCAATAAAATTATATTTGTTTATAGAGATATTAAGTAAGAGATGTTAAGTTCTTGCGAAACTTAAACTTAATACCGTATAGTTAAAACAATTATAAACTACTCTATGCAAGCAATTTAAAGATTTTCAGAAATTTAAAATTAAAACTGATTATTTTTATTTAAAAAAAGAGATAAAAACTTGTTAGAGTATTAAAGCAAAATATATTACATCTTTTTCAATTTTAAATAATTATTAAATTTTTTGGAGCTTTAAAATTCGCGAACCAACTTTTTTGGTTAATTTTAAATTCTAAAGAAAATGAGACAAAAGGATGCAATCGTAAAATAGATTGTGGTTTGTTTATAGTGAATGCAATAATCAATTCCATAACAGATAACTTACGAGTATAGATATTGAGAAACTCTGATACCTTTAAATTTGTTTAATTCTTCAACGGTTTAATAAATTGTGAGTTTAAAAAGTGATCATTATAACAAAAAATGCGAATCATTTTTATTTGTGGCAAATGATGGTGAATATCAAACAAAATTGTGTCGAGCTTGAATAAATATAAGGATAAATATGTTAACTGTTTGCAATTTGAAAGCGATTGCACACTTATTCGATAATTTTCATAACTCGGATAATAAAACCCGAAATGTCTTAAATTTCGGAAATATTTTAATGAAAGATCCAAATCAATGAGAAATGTTTGATCTTCTGATTGAAATGTAATTATTATCGATAATAAAACTAATTTCTCACATTTACTACCGATTAACTTCAACTCATCTCGACATTGGTTGACATCACAATGAACTCGAATTAATAATGATTTCAATTGAGTTAAACACGATAAAAAAACAAATATTCATAACAATCATTTGCAGATAAATCAACGAAAATTACAAATAATTTCTTTAACAAATTACTATATCTCTCGAAGAACACCTCCATCAAATCTCTTACCAACAATACAAAACTATACGCAATAACTCAACGTTTTTTATACCCCAAAAAATATAGTTATTGTTTGCTATAGTAAAGAGTTTGCGCACTTCATATTGGCTATTAACGAAAAGGATGCTAATGAAAAGGATTACAATATAAAGTTAACGAATAAGTTCAGTAAGTATATTGCCGCTTGCTTACTTCATCCACTCGCTCTCCGTATTTTAAATTATAAAGTTGTATAGTGAATAAAACAATAATTTGTACATTAACGGCAGATGACTTAAGTTCTGACTTATAATTTTTCAGTTTAATCTGTTTTTCGAACCCTTAAACAGAAGTGTTTGACTATTCCGAGGGTGATTATCCCTAAATGACCACAAACCTGAGGCATATGCCACAAAAATTTTAACCTTAATTTAAGTTATTTTAGAATAATTTGACTTTTTTGACCAGATTTTTGACAATTTTGAGCCTGAAATTTCCTTTTCCTGAAATTAGCCAAAATGCTACAACAAATAGCGGCAGATGCCACTCAAAATTTATTCTTAATTTTGGTTATTTTTGCCTGATATTGCCCATTTTGGCCTTTTTGCCATTTTGAGACTGGAAACCCCTTTTACAACACCAAATAGCGGCAGATGCCACTGTAGTTTTAATCTTATATTTGCCGAATTTTGCCTATTTTGATACAAT
The DNA here is from genome assembly GCA_034700185.1 of Phthiracarus laevigatus. Classification (NCBI taxonomy): domain Eukaryota; kingdom Metazoa; phylum Arthropoda; class Arachnida; order Sarcoptiformes; family Phthiracaridae; genus Phthiracarus; species Phthiracarus laevigatus. The sequence goes on from JAQIXJ010000659.1 coordinate 12,220, forward strand.
TTTGCCTATTTTTGACTTTTTTATGACAATATTGAGCATAATTTTGTTCATTTTGACACTATATTTTGACCTTTTTGACCTGAAAATCACTTTATTAATATAAGAAATTGGTAAACATTCTTTAATTTACATAAGGATATGGTAAAATCCCATTATTGTAGTAAAAAAGATCAAGATTCCCTTATTAACATAAAGAGTGCACAGACGGACGGACGGATGGACAGACAGAATACCCCAAATTCATATATCTGAATTTTGCAAAGTCAGATAAAAACTTTAGGGATCTGTAGGAAAAGTTCGGCAACAAAACCATTAAAAATCATTGTTGTAAAAAATTTATTTTTCTTACAATTAAGTTTTCACTCACAAACTTTCTATTAACGCGAACTTATTTAATTAATATAACTCTTGAAAATATTTTTTAGACTTTTTTAACAATATTGTTAAAATACACACTTTACAAGATAAAGCAAATTTAGAATTTATTTGCATATTTTTAAAGCTTATGGTTGACTGTTTCAATGAATGTTAAAATTTTCTCATTCAAAAACCAAGGTTTTAGTTAAAAAATTAAATATTGAACATTCTATGAATGTATCGTATATGAACTATGCGATTCTCATCCACATTTTTATTAATATATTGTGAATACGCTTTTTGGGTATCTTGCGGATAATCGGCGATAATGTCCACATGCATCATACTTTTAGCATTAATAATCTTTAATGTTCAAAAGTCGATTTTTATAAAATTAATTTCCTATTTTGTGATAAGGTCTGACTATAACTGACTTACAGTATTGATTCATAATATTACGAATCAATAGTTTAAAGTGCAGTAATAATCCTCAGAATAAGCAGTTAACAACCAGCCAATCCGCACAAAAACATGTAATCGGCTTCGAACTCAATAGTATTTTTAATCCATATTCAAAAAGTCATTAATTATTTTTAAAACCCTTATTAGATGCACTTCTATTATTATCCGCGTCCGGATCTACAGTTCATTATTTATTTATGTACAAATTTAAAGTTAATTTTCTAAATTTTGAGAGCTAAAAACTTTTTCCATGATAAATAAAACAAAGATTAATTTATAGTATATAAATTTTATACTAATTAGCCTTTAATAGCATAAGTAACAATTTATTCTGGCATTTTATATCAAATATGATTGAGATACATAAATAAATTTAATTCCAAAATTCGAAAAAAAACTTAAAGTATGATTATTGAAGTATTTGCTTAAATATTTTTGTTTTTAACAGTAGATAATCTATTAACATTTACTGGTAGTTACAAAGTAGTAACTAAATAGTCAATAATAGTCTATTTAATTTACACGATTCACCATTGCATTGCAATTTGTTGACCAAAAATTTACTTCTTTAAAAAAATTCTTTTTATAACAAGATGCGTAAAATTTTTCAAAAAATCACTTTGTATATCCATCAGTAACTTGTATATTCACATCCTATTTTCTAAAAGATTTCCACATTGAATTGTTCATCATTTGGACTAGATTTTGGAATGAGCGCATAAATTGCTAATAATATAGGACAACGTAGAGAATAGGATAATTTGCGATACATGTTCAATGCTTAATGAAAACGGTTGTTATTCGCGGAGACAAATTCTTTTATATTAGCACAAACGCGCACAAACAGCAGCGTTATTGATCGCAACTATACTAAACTTATACTGATTTTCTCTTTTGGGAAATTACTCATGAATTAGTTTTTATGTTCTAGTTTTGCGTTAACATATTATTTTTTGATCCTATATATCTATAATAGCGAAACAGTTTAGCGCAAATAAATTCATTACGTTTTTGGTTTTATAAGTACAATCAAATCCTAATGAATTACGCAAACATTAATATTACTTTGACGTTAAATTTAATACAATATTTTATTAATATCTAATTTGCTGATGACTTATTCCTAGAATCACTTATATATTTAATAACTTCTAATGAAACTGTTAATGACATGATTGCAAATTTGCGAAAGTGGTGAACACGTTAGCAGTAAACGCAAAAAATGTATTTAATCATAGATTCGGTGTTCCGTAGCTGAGCGCATATTCGATGCCCAACAGTGAACATTACATTGAATGACTAGCATTAAGAATCGGAAGAATGCCGTTAACTTATGGCTGGCAATAGCTAACGGAGTGTGAACAATGACAAGTCTTGCATTCTCAGCGGGGAATATTATTTACTTCCATTTATACGGTTAATATTATGGCTAACATGTAAACCATGGGAATAATGTTCATCAAAATGTTTACAATCTTTTTTGACATTTGCTAAGATTGTTTCAACAACAGATTAAGATAATAATCAAAGAATGCGTATTTCGTAAACTATACTTTATTTAAATAGTATATATAATGCGCACCTTTTTTGTGGAATCGATAAATTCCACAACTTTTTATTTTCTTCTTACATTTTAACCGAAATATCAATTCAATTTTGTTTTATTATTTTATTACCGGTACTATGGATAAACTAAAACTATTATTCTAAAATTCACAAAAGTGGACTTAATTTTATTAAATTAAAATAATTTATTAAACCAATTTTTAGTGTGTAATTTATATATTAGTTTATTTCAAAGTTATGAAATTATATTTTGAATGTTGAACAATGAGTTGTTATTAATTTAAGGCATAAAAAATACATAATCGGTATAAAATTCACGGCTAAATTGCCTAAATTAATTCAATAGTATTCACTATTGTTATAAAATTTTCTATTTATAATTGAACCAGTTTTACAATTCGCCACTCCTTCTCCTCTATACATCGCTCGGATTAGGAAAACTGGAGACATTAATATTATTTATCTAATTGAAATCAATAAAAAAGGAGTTATCAATTAAAAATTTTACATTTACTTAAGTAAGAAAGTTTTAAATAATTTAAAGTTTGATAATATAGTAAAATGATTGATTTTATTGAATATATTTGTTTGAATCTTCAATTTGTTTTTGTTTTTGTTTTTAGCTCATTTAGCTATTATTTTGACATACCCTGACGTATGTCTGTAAACACGGGTCATGTTTAATGCAAAATTTCTAAAAGGTTAAAAAATAATTTTTTTGTTAATAAGATAAAATGGAAGAAGTGGGTGATAGATCGTTATAATGCGAGTGACTTAAGATTATCCAATTTTCAAAGTGTGTTATAAATGTCGGTTTCTTCTAAAAAATTGTAAATGATTATTTAAACAATTCATGGTATAAACAGCATTAATACTGCATGTTGTATTTAATTTTACTGAAGTTATGCAAAAACACTTACACGTAAAAAATGGACATCTAATAGGAAGTCTGTATTGCTATTTTAGAATCTCTGTGCATTACGTATAAACTTTAAAATGATTTGGCATACTATTAATTGTTTTTAAATATTTATAATTGTTAGCTTGATTATAATTTTTAAGTTAAACAATATTAAATTAATATAGTAATAAAGAAAGTTATCATATTCCGGTTGACTTTTAAATACGCAAAACAATTTGAACGATTTTTTAAAACATTTGTTATTATAAAATCGGATTCATTATCAGACATAAACACATGACAGATCCTAAAAGTAGTAATCATTTTAGATCTGCTTTTAGAATTTTTATCTATAAAAGCCAGTTTTTTTCGCTTAATTTAGTGATTTTTTTCGAGTGAATAAAAATTAAACGCCCAATCATTAGATAAAACTACTGTTTAAAGTATTATAGTGTCAATTGTGAGTCTTTTGAAAAGCTTACGCATTCAAGAGTAAAATACTAGGGAATCGCATCAACAAATCAGTTGAGGTGCGCTCAGGTGTTCATATCAGTGAATCCATGGACCGTAAATAGATTGACAGTTAAAACGCATGGCCACCCATTCCTGTTAAGTGATAACTTTTCCGAGCAAAAGCATCCGAATAAACATAATTTTTACAGATTTTTTTGGTTATGTTTACTGTTTGGCTTTAAATGCTTTGATTATATGAGTTTATAAATATATACGCGCCGTATATGTATTTAGTTAATGATAGCTTTTAACTTACGAAAAAAATTGGAAAAAATGTTTATTTCTATGAAATATTCGAATGCCTATCTTATTTTTGCTTATTCGTTAGCTTTACACCTGAAATTTTGAGAGCAGCGCATTATTGCAATAATAAATTGCTTTAGATTTGTTCGGGAAAATGACAGGAAAAAGTGCGATAACGCTTTTTTTGTGTATAGTTTTGCTCAAAGAAAACGAAACGAAGAAAGATTTAGAATTTTGATTTAGTATTACTTTACTACATTCTATTAGGAAACAATTTGTAGTATTCGTAAGAAGAGAAAAAAAGTGTTTTGCGGAGAGAAATCTGTATATTGAAAAGTTTTTGTAGATTTTCCGGGCAACAAAAATGTCTACATAATGATTGACAGGCATGTAATAACTTTTTGCATGTTAGTCGGGGAGAAAAGTTTACACAGACATTGGTCTCTTTGTGTCACTTTATTGTCCTTTTGTTAGACACATGTGTATTTTCTATTTTCTCTGTTTGTGATTCGCGATTGTATTTTGCCATATATGTGACACTCATAGAGCCAGTGGCAGCTAATATGAAAAAAGAGAGTGAAAGAGACTTTTCTGTAAATTCTTTATCAAAACAGTAATAACAATATCCTCGTACAGCGAAATGTACGAACGTTTTTGCTGCGCTAATACGCACTTACTATTCGTTCGAGATATCGACTTGAAATGGTTTCCAAATGATTGTCTCTAATATATGTATACAAAAATAAAATGCATAATATAGTGTAGCATTGATAAGCATTATAGAGGCCCCTTATCCTGCTTAAGAATCAGAATGGGTTCATTGATTTTCCCATGTAAAAAGCAAATCATACATCGTGTAGCCTTTTATGTGAAAGTTTGTCAAACATGGAAAAAGAGCGCTCGCAAGCTTTTCTGCTCAAACTCTGAAAGCTGTCAGATATTTGTAACACCAACAACAGAAACATCACTACCATATAGTGATGGTGCAAATCTTAAACAGATCCTAATCTTATTGCCAATATTTGAAGCTTTAGAAAACTTTATTGAATGCAACGGTAGAAACACATAGAATCGGTAGAATGGAGAAGCTAAACCAAAAGCTAAAGGTGCTTTAAATAATAATGTACTGCGATGTACGGTACACTCTCGATGCGATGTGTGCAATGTTCTGCACAGCTGCAATCACTCACTTTCAATGGTTACTATTTCATTATATTTACACTATTTGCCCACTTTTCTGCCATTTTTTCTTTGCTTATCAAAATATCCACTAGTTTTTGAACCTATATTTTAGCTATGTATATATAATTTTATATTTTTAAAAATGTCATGTTTTATCAATTAGACGCTCGGAAAACTACGCTATTTTTTAAAACTAGATTTTACAGCATTTAAAAATTAGTAGTATTTTATATATCTAGCAGTTTTTCAATATATCTAAAAATACTTAATTATTTGTTCTAAATTATGTCAATTATTCAACCCAAAAGCGAGATTATTAATAAAAAATTGAATAAAATTGAATAATATTTTTATTATTAAATGTCATCAAAATATGATGTTGTGGTGTCACTAATTGCGCATACAGTTTTTTTTTATTATAGACAAAAAATAATTCATGTATTGTAACTGTTATTTAATTATGATAAATATATAATTGTCTTTTCCTTTGATGCGAATAAATGCTCTAAAATTGTGTTAGCAATGATCGAATCTACAAAAAATTTACTGCCATTATTCCCAACAATTTTAGTTTCCTATTCTCACTTTATCTACTGTTTGTGATCTTAGTATTCTAAACTTAGTTCTCAAAAAATGAATCTAGATTTTTGAATGAATGAATTTTATGCACATAATCTTCGGTTTTCTTAAACATACCAAATTTACAAAAGTATTTATTTGATAATAGATTGGAAATAAATAATATTTTAAGTGAGTTATCGGATTGTGAATTATTACACTTTGATTCAATACGTGGTTCTTAACACTCTTATTCAATCTAAACAAACTAACGCAACATTTTTTGGAATTAGTAAAATAATTAAAACTCTTGAACACAATAAAATTAAAATTATTTTTAACTTATTGAAAAATTGTAGTTCAAATTTTGAGTCCACGTAATTTTTAGGTTCTGTAATTTTTTCTGTGCCCCATATAGAAAGAAAATGAATTTTTCTAAACAAAGACATGTTTAGTAAATCTATAAAAATATACAATAAATACAATACACATTTTAAATTGTTTTTATTAATTATTCACAATTATTCGAAATATGTTTCTTTTTGTAACTATTTTGCTGTAAAGTTCTTTTTTAATTACATTTACCCCGCGTTTGCAAAATGTTTTTTTTTCTAAATTCTTTGCGAAATTATTGAAAAATCTGAAGTTGAATGATCAAGTTTTTGGAATACAATTCTTATTTTAAAAATATGAGTCACGGAGTTTTGCACGAAAGTATGCTTTAAAGAGTTTGCATTTAGATTCATTCGAAACTCATTCACTGCCGTAAACTTTTTTATACTTTAGGGCTAAAAATGTTCTTCTTAATTTCCACTAAATTTAATCTCGAAATTTATAAAATTACTGCAAAACATAGTTTATTAATTTTTCACAAAACGTCTCTAAATAATAGACGTTTAATTAGTAAAATTTCTCAATTATTAAAACTAGTTTTTCGTTTAGATTTATCAGTAAATGTTACGCACCACGTGATTCTTAACAGAGCATTAAATATCGCTCGAGTAATAATAAATTATGATTAAATAACAATAAAAAGATTTTGTTAGTCGAAAACATGCGTATATTAATTTGACTTTTTTTATGTTTGAAGTTAGCAAACATTTCCTGTCGCGATAACATGGGTTATGATTACAAATCTTATTAAACAGATAAGTTTTGGGAAGTGTAAGCCCTATTCTCTTCCATTCTTCGTATAATCTGTTAACAAATGATTCATCTGTTATTTCAGATGATTTTCAATTGCTTAATGTATTTATATAAATGACAACTTTTCTGAAAATGAATAGAAAAGTATTTGCTAAATGATAACTAGTTGACGAGAATAAAGGGAACGAAAAGACTGGAATGAATGGGAATGAAATTGATGGGAAGTTTGGTCACCGAAATGTGTTTATGGTGAGAATATATATGCTTTCTATATTGATTTTAGCATAAAACGGATGCCTTTTGCCACACGACCAAAACTGAGTGCTTTTGAACGCTAATCCCGCCCCAAATCCATTAAAGGGGAATGAATGAGGGAAACCGCTAAATTTTGATTAAGCATTATGGATGCGATACAGTCCTCCTCACTATTCCATATATATAACTAGTTAACAATTTCATTGAATATGGAAAGTCAAATAGTCATCGCGAAGATTTTATCCGCGAAAATGCCTTAAGGCTGAGATTGCATAAAAAGGATATGTTCGCTAAAGTAAACTTTTTGTAACGTTGTTGAGTTGAGTTGAGTCAAAAAAAAGAAGACTTTTTTCGATTATATTTATCTAAGATTGGGGTTTGAATGACAGGATAGAAATGCACTTTACTTCCCAGTGGTCGCATATCCATTTATAAGGTGGCATTTGTGACCTATTAGTTAGCCTACACATCACCAGAATAAGTGCGTCACTCCAATATTCGCGATCTACTACTACTCCCACCTGATTTCGTCACTTTATCCGCGCAAAAAAATGAGATAAAATTAAACTGATGGTCTGTAGTCATTGGTAGAGAACATTCATTCGACAGACAATACTAGCGATTAAAGATGCTTTTTCCAGTCGCATCTCTCAATCATTTCTAGCTAACCCGTATCCATCGAATTCCCATCGGGAATAGAGTAAAAGAGAGATCACTTTCTACTTTCGTAGATATATTAAGCTAATTTACAGTTGAGTCAAAGTTAAGTAACTGCTGGACACTTCGCTTTTATTTGATCAGAGTTACACTTACACTGACATTTACTTAAACACTCTCGAAGTCTAAAAGTATATATCGTATAATTCAAATAATCAAACTCAACTTCTACTGACTTTGTATGGCTTTTAGAAACGTTTACTTTTTGGGAAAAAAATCTATAAAAACAAAATTTTATTTGTTTAGTTTATTTTGGATTCACTCTAAAAAAATATGGGTTATAATCACGGTTTTTATCATTAAAAGCTTAGCACTCAAGAAGATAAAGACTTTGGAATACTTGCATGTCTTTAGACTAGTGATTAGCCTGGAAGGCCTTTTGAGAGTTTTGTAAGTAAACAAGTTGTTGCCTGAAATCACTATAAGCGAAGAACATTTAGAATACAGCGGCACTTGAGTCGTGCTTTCATCGTCAGCATTGGTATATGCTATTGGTATACGCGTATTGCAATCTTCTATTCGCTTCATCTCTCAGCGTTCCAGTGTATCCCCCAATATATTTCTAAATGGGTTTCGTTGAGTTAATGTACTTTTCGTGTTCTCATTCTCACATGGACATGTTGTCTCATATCCAAACCCTGCTCTCGTGGGTTTCAGGCTTAACATGGATTTTCACTATAGGTTAGGGCATCTCCCGTAATATTCTTGCTTGTTTTTTTCCCTACATGTTTCGGGTAATTTTTGAGAACTGTCGACATGTGTTGAATGTCGTCGTTGATACTATTTCTAACATTTGCTAACTTCCATATAAAGGCGGATAACAAGCAAAATGTGCGTTTCTCACATTCTCACCTCTTTTTACTTAATGCTAGTCACACACACACACACACACACACTCACACAAAAAACTAAGAATGCATTGCATTGTATTTGATGTTAGTTTAGACATATTTTGAATCGTTACACGTTGTTATCGCTATAAAATGACATACGACTACATTTCATTTATCACTTATCCTTTTTCCGAAACGATAACATAGAATAACGGTTATATTTATATGGAGATCTGTATTTGAACTGATCTTGTTTTCTCATTCTTTAAATTCGATAAATTTAAGAAAAACAATCAATTTCTATAAAAAAAACTATAAAAAAGCATTAAAGCATCAATAATCTAAAATAAACAATTTTATCTGATAACCAAAAAATAAGTTACATATTTGATTAATATAAGTTATTTACTTGTCATATACGCTATTAGTGGATGATAGCATGCTTTCAAAGGGCAATAAGTGTATACGGAGTGCACGATAGACACAATATAAAATTAGTATTAGTATTTGCATTTCGCACCCAAGAGAGTAAGACCGCTGTGGATGCGAATGAATGCTGCATTAGAGTCAACCAGAGGAATACATGCGTTGCTATATTTTATCTTTAGGGTAATAGAATGCCGATCAATCTTATTGTATTTATCAGATCAAAATGTCACATAATGCGAGTTCAGTAAATGATGAAACTATATTACGCCACTAAACGCATTATAGCTATTATTACGAGTGTATGTGAAATGTAATACCGTTCCACTCACGAATCGGTCTCAATAAGGAGTGCGAGTGTGTGTATGTGTGTGTGTGTATCATAACTTTTGTAGATTCGAAAAAGTTAACAATATATATATGCATCATTAATGATTATTGAAGGGAAGGGAGAAAATGTGGTAACAATTAGCTAGAGTTGTGCATATGATTGGGTTTGAGTGCATACGTCTGGGTCAGACGTAGACTTGTGTAGACTGCTCACTATGGCTTTGACTCTGATGTATAATGTGCTCCAAGTTTTGGCTATATTGCCTTTTAATAACTGTCACATATCAAAATGTGAAAATGAGGAAAGTGAGTAAGTTTTTCAGAGAGGAGAGAGAGAGAGAGAGAGAGAGAGAGAGAGAGATTGCTAAATAAGTTTGACTATCCCTATCCCACGTTGTGAAAGTGTTTTTGCTTTAGCAGTTATGGATGCGTCAGCTGCCAAACGCCCATTTAATGAAATATGAGGACGCAATGTTGGCAAAGTTAGCACACTGTTGGCACTAAACATTGGCTAACATTTACTAACATTGCCATGAGCTGCAACAACCATATTGAAGTTGTGTGATCTCCTACTGTTTGGGAACAAACAGTAGGCATTATCCTTCAACGCTAACGTTATAGCCTAATATACAATAAAAGTAACGCTAGGATGCACATAATATTCACTAAACCACAATGAATTACATGGCTATATATAAGATGGCACGCGCTATGAGATGCTATGAGAACCCATGTGAAAGTTATGCACTACACATTTTGGTGATTCATAAGAAATACTACAGTTACTCTATCATACTCTACCATACGATACTGTGTTATTAATGTTTTCATACAAAGTGAGCAACTTGTAAATTGTCAAATGGATACACTAAATTAAAACATTTCAAGTGTCATAATAATAATAACAACCAACACTTTTACTGCTTATTTTTTTCCCGAAAGATTTAGTGCTATCAAATTGGCGGTAATGCCACCCAAAGTGTCAGTCATTGAGATGTCAAGTTGAGATGTGAGGTATAGTTGAAACAGCAAAAACAGCACAATAGCATCGCTACTCAATAGATGGACAGCTTTACTCTCTAAGTAGATCTCAATGGTTGAGCAGCATTGTCCACAGAATTGAACTGCTATATGACCACCTGCACCAAAACTCAATCTATATTACAGTTGAATGTGTAGTAAGTGTGGATAACACTGAGCATTGCGAATATTCTCCCATACACACCATCCATACATACATCCATACACACACACAACCATGAATAGAGAACCCCTGCATATCGAAAGAAGTAAACTTTTTTCCAAAGTCCATGCATACGAATATAGTCCTTCTTTATAAATAAAAGTAAAATAGAGAATATAAGGAGTGGTCTAAATGGAAGTTTAAGTTATCCATTGCCGCTGATATATCTTTTTCTATGCACATCTGTGAGTGAAGGCACTCTTTTCATAAAGCGTTATAAAGATTGGCAGCGTATTAATAATTGAATATTAGCTCACAAATGATGCATTCATTCATCTTTCGGTAAAAGCCTGAAAAATATGAAGTTTAACTAAACCCAAAACAAGTGGTTTTCGCTTTTCTTGCATTCAAAATATTTATGTCATAACGCAAACTTATTTATATGCGAGCATATTGTTCTTATTGTCATTTCCTTTGCTAAACAAAACTGATGTGTGCTCTCTTAACAACACTTAATTTGCATGATATTGCATCGCATTTGATACGCCATTCGATAAAGTAGTATATTTTATTCAACCGTATATATATATATATTTGCTATATATAGAACTCTTCTCTCAAACTCACGACTCACTGCTAATACTCATCAAACTTTCGCATCGATAGCTTCTTTTTATCCTTTGTCAGCTTAACAACATATTTGATATACATAAAAACTAGTGTAAAATTTTTAAAAATTTCTATAAAATCATTTTAATCAAAACATGATATAAATGAATAGTAAAAAATATTTAATAAATCATTTTATAATTTAATAAATTACTGCACATAACTTTTGTATTAATTGTTAAAATCTTTTTTTCTGCAAATTTTATTGAGAAACAAATAAAAACATTAATTACAAATAATTCCATTTTTTGTATATACATATTTCTACAATTAAACTAAAAAATAAATACCAATTCATAGTAAATCATTATATATTGCAAACAAACGCATATCAATCTCAACGCATACAAAGTTTAATACATAATTCCTAAACTCTACCAGTATTTACAAAATAAAATCTCCAAAAAAAAAGAAGTTATCACCAAATATTTTATTGTCATAAACGGTAAAATTTATGATAATGTGTGTCATAAACCGAAAGCTCACTAATGATATAAAAAAATTCATCATAATTAAAACGTGTATTACCTCTTCAGCATTGGTCGAAACGCTGAGAATGCGGCCGAATTCGATCCAATAGTCTGTTTGCCACTATTGCTAGCATGTGTATCGAGATTAGGGGACGACGAGGACGACATCGAAGAGTCTTCGATGCTCATTGTGGAGCCTCCGCGTTCGCTGTTATTATCTGCCAGCGATAGCGCGTCGGGTCCCGAAGATATATATTCCGGAAACACTTTACAGAGGAATGTATTTGATTTGGAAATTGAGCCATTTGTCAGGCCATTGCTCACACGATTATCGTTGATGTATGAAAAATTATTAGTTTGCTGCGAATCAATAACTGGTCGAATGCTAACGTTATTAGCGGTCACATTAACGTTATTGTACGGTGAAAATGAATCGTGATTTCCATGAACTAAATGCGGAATTGTGGGCGAAAATGTGTGATGAGAGTGATGATGATGATGATGCGAATTAGCCGCGAATGAACCGCTGGTCGATTGCTTCGCATTGTGTGAATGCAAATAACTGGCGTGACCTATACTTTCGTGCGTAAATAATTGCATGGTTGACGATCGCGAACTACAGTTTGTTACGCAATTTTCCTCAGGCCATCCGATCGGCGCTTTTCGCAGAGTATTTGCGGATAGATGTGAAGGCTGTGGACAGTCTCGATGCGGATAATCTGAAAGCGGCGGAAGCGCTACATCAGCGCCTAATGGCAACGTAGACGTCCATTCATTACATGAAACGGACGATAGTTTACCATTATATGGCGGACTTTCAGAGGTTGCAGTTTGAGCTAATGACCATATTTTAGGCCTAAATCATTAAAACAAGGGTAGCGTTGAATAATTAAGATATAGGATGATTAAACAATGCGATATACCTTTGGCCAATATTGTCTAAATTGTTGACATTGTCTAACATTGTTGCCGAAGATTCGCGTTTAATATGCTGAATAGATGCCAACTGTGTGCGGGAATTGTTATTTATTTGATGTGATAAAAGAGGTTTGGCGTCACGACCATTATGATGATGCACTGAATGGCTATTATCCCCAATGCTTTCTTTAATTTCGTACGAACTCGAATCTATTTAAGAATTTAACATTTACTAATGTTTCGGTACATTAGTTTGCGCTCATTTAAACAGTTTTTGATGTTGAGAGTGCTTTTTCGCAAAAACTAATGCTTTCTTCTACAAAAACGCGTAAGAACTTAATGCGTATTCACTACCGTGTAAATGTATTGACTGGATCTTTGCGAGAGTAACGTAACGTTACAGCCAAATGTTACACTGAGATAGATAGAGGAGCGAAACCGAGAGAGACTTTCGTAATTAGAATAAATGACTAGTGGTAAACCCAAACATTAGAAATTTGATTCCTTTTCCCTTTTATACATTTAGTTTTATGTCATTTAAATTTTTATGTAATAAACTAATCTTATTCTTTACGCTTATTATCACTACGCTTAGCAATACTATTTTACGTGCGCTAATTTGTTGGGATCTCTCTCTTGCCGCGAATCATCATTCATTTAACAAACAAAATAATTACTGTATTATGCCATTTTACAATAATAGAGTTTATATATAAGTTTATACGAAAAAAAATTAAAAAATACAATGTTTTAAAAAATAAAGGAAAATTAATAATAATTATATTATCAGATTTTAATTATTTAATTTAATCGATATGTGTTAGCATCTATTTTTACCTTTAAACGACTCGTTGCATTCATTGAGATGTGTTGTCGTTGATGTTAGTGACTGCTGATCTTTATTTGACGCATTCATATGGCAAATATTTGACGTTTGATCGCTTTCTCTAATAGTTGTGGGTTTATTTTCCGTTTCATCGTCACTGCTGTTAATATCGTCGTCTTCCTTGTCATTGCATTTATTTCGTGGTTCCCAAGTCATTTTGTTCTCCTTTTTCAGACGTCTTCTGGCGTTCGCGAACCACGTCGAGACCTATTCGTGTTAAACAATCATTTATTCGCATACATTTTTATAAAACATTAAAAATTATTAAAGAGTTTTGAAAATATTACTGAAACTTTAAATTTCGCAGAATAAAAATTTTTAATAATAATCAATCGTTTATTCTTATAATATTTTCAGATTTCAAATAATATTAGTTTTAAAATCAAACAAGAACGACACAATCATTGAGAGCTCACTTTCTTATAGTTTGATCTAAGCTAATAAGTTTATTTAAAGAAAACTTTAATAAATTTAATCTACAGTTGTCTAACATGTCACAATAAACTTATATAAAATACGTACTAATGGTCGAGCTAATGCAAACACATGGGACGGACGTGCAGTTTCAAAAAGCATAAGCTAGCCTTTTTTTTAAAAAGTGAGTTAAAAAAACATAAAATACGGTAATTCAACAAAATTTGTAATAGTTTGAAAACTACTGCGGTTTTTGTTTTAAGACTGCAGTGCGTTCATACCAATCAGAGAAAACTTTTATTTGCTAATTCATAAAAATATTATAATAATATAGGAAAAGAAGCCGAAATTAAACAAAATTTTTAAATATTATTTTATGACTATTCAGGTAATCATCCAAGATTTTGATTACCGGTATACAGTAAAGGTTTTACACATACCTTTACATAAGGTATAAAATTAGTAGGGATATAAGTCGCCCATTTTCATTGTCAAAAATAAGCACCAATCATCATTCATTCGTACAAACTTAAATTTTTATCTTAATATTTCAAATCTTAATCATAACTTATTAGGGAATTCATTTGAGACTTAAATACATGTAATAATTACATGCCAGTTTAACATCAAATATAAAATATCTTATTAGCAAAAATTACAATGGAAATTATAGATAGAAAATTGTACCCTAGAGAAGCAGGAGAGAAGGGAATTACGTTAGTGAGAAATAAGCGGGATAACAGGGGATGGAAATATCCTAAATATTTGCGGGATGGAAAAGATTTCCATAAACTTCCGCATTATCCTGCAATTAAAAAATTATATTATAATTCTATTGAGTCTTCATAACTCTCCAATGACTGGCTTAAGTAAATTTTTAGTTGACTTTTTTTACGAAAAGTCGAGCCTATGGATTGATCATCCGCTCGTATGTATGTTCACACTTTTCTATTAATAAAGGGATTACACCACTTTTATATTAATATTAAAAAATGGTTAATAAAGGTTTAACATCTTGAAATCATGGGTTAAAAATTAATATATTTCTTTGCATAAATGACTTCCTCTCAACAAAAAAATGACTTCTCTGTGATTGGGTCTATAATAGCAAAATTTAGATCATATATTGCTAATTGGATCTCAAGCTTGAACATCATATTTATTATACACATAAATTGATATCGATGCTAGTCTCGCCATTTTACTTAAATCGAATTAAAATAGAAATTACAAAAAAGCATTAAAGAGGTGAAAAAGTGTTAAAGTTCTAACTTGTGTTAAAGTCATTTTTGTAATAATTGCGAGCATTATTTTTTCGCCTTTTGTCGGATAAGGATTTTTTCTGTGTTCGTAAAGCCATGCTTTTAAGGTATTAGTTGTCTCTCGAGTGGCATTTTTACGTCTGGCCGCGCTGTCCATTGCACTGTATCGGTCACCATATGGATTGTATAGACTGGTCTCGTAAGGATAACACATTGTTTGTGGTAAAGCACTCCATCCACCAATTGGATCCTTCACCTCATACGGATGTCCCTAATGTTTACACGTGTATTACTACGATTAGTGATCGGTATTTAGTTAAAAGTTAAAGAAAAAATCTTAACTAACTCTAATTAATAATTTTATTAACTTATTAAGTTTTGTTTTAAAAAGTGAATTTTGATATGTGAAAAGTGAAAAATCACAAAACGCAATAATCATAAACTTATTTCAGTAAGAGATTTCATTATTTAGTATTTCTAATATAATACACATTAAATCGTTTTACAAATCATGTTTTTATAATGTTTATTATTATAAATTATTGTGTAATGAATGCATTAACTGAAGTTTTATTTTGTAACTTTACTTTTCATTTTAGCTAACTTTTAAAAATTAAAATTCTTATCTTTAATGAGTAAGATCCACAAACTTATCAATCTTTTAATCAAATTTCATACAAGATTATAATTACTGGCCATTGAGAACAGAAATCGTAATAAACGTTAAGAATAATCAAATATAAAAATTGCTATAGTTTCTCATTTTTGAATGCGATTTTGGATTTGAAAATAATCAATACTACAAAAAAATGCTAAAAATAGATCTGATAAATGTAATGTTTGATTAATTCAAGAAAACATATTAAATTAACGTGTGTACCAAATTTTACTGTAATAACTTGCGATTAGAATCTGACAGCATCTCTGATTATAGCGATAACCTGTATGTTAGAAATGTGTAATAAAAATTAACTTACAAATGACGAATAAAATGGATTTGCAGTGTGCGACGGATAAAATGAATTTTGATCGGAATATGAAGAACTGTAAAGCGCAGGCAATCGAGGATAACCCGATATAATCCTCGAATCATAAGCTGATGGTAATGCGCGCACTGATGATGATGAAGATGGTGATAACGATGCATTTGTAGAAACGCTTTGCAGTGTATTGTCTTCGTTAACAGATCCATTCATTGTCGTGATATTTGGTGAATTGTTTAACGTTAAATGAGTGTCTAAACTGCTAGCATTTGATGCAGCAGTTGTGGAATTGGTTGTTAGTAATGCGAGCTATAGTTTACAAATAGAGTTTTATTTGTTAACCTATTAATAGTTTTCTATAGTATGAAACCAAATGTTTAGTTTGTAACTGAATATTAATGTTAGTCTAGAATCATAAATGTAATTAAGTTCTCAGTAGAAAAAATAAATTGAAATTTCGGTTAAATTTTTAAAAAATTTATTCAATAAAATGAAAAGCTGTACAAAAAGTTTGCAAGCGTTGCAGTTATAAATTAATTTCTGATAATATGCTTATGTTTTAGTGCTTTATTGTTCTAAAGATGCCGTAACATATTATATAACTTATAACGTCCAATAAAAGTTACAATACATTTACCAATTTATTGCTTGTTTGAACCATCAAAAAAACATCGCATTAAAAGTTAATTACCTGTGAATGTGAATGATATCCAGCGAATCCAGAATATGACATAATATACAAACATGTATCCAATTCTTGACGTTTATTATTTGTATAATGAATTAGATTAATAGATGAGTGATCGCATTAATAAAGTTGTCAAATGTTTGGTTATATAT
>JAQIXJ010000660.1:0-29284 GCA_034700185.1 Phthiracarus laevigatus
CCCGCCCATGTCAGACTCCCCCGCCCATGTCAGACTCACTCGCCCATGTCAGACTCCCCCCGCCCATGTCAGACTCCCCCGCCCATGTCAGACTCACTCGCCCATGTCAGACTACCCCCGTTCATATCAGATTCCCCCTGGCATGTCGGACTCCGCCCACCCATGTCGGACTCCACTCACCCATGTCGGACTCCCACCACCCTTGTTGGTCTCCACCCGTCCATGTCGGATTCAACCGAATTGCGACTGTGTGTTTGCCTGTGATGACGGAATGTATGACTGTATTTATGACTTGAATGATATAGGTGTTAAAGAATATTTTAACATTTTTATGAACAACTCCTTTATGAGTGTGCGCCTGCCCCTTCTAGTGACCCCTCATTTAACTCAGCACTTTCAGCTGAGTCGAATGATATTCTTGTTAAAGTGTATTTAATCATTTTTAGACCTCTCTTGTATAGAGGGTTGCCTATCCCCTCGAGTAACCCCTCATTTTACTCAGCTTATTCAGTAGTCGAATGATATAGGTGTTGAAGGGTATTTTAAACATTTTTTGGACTCCTACTGAATGAGGGGGTGCAGACCTTTCAACTCAACACTTTCAACCTACTTGACCTCCTCTCTTCAAGCTGAATCCATTGATGTAAGAGTTGGTAGGGTGGACATTGAGATAAGGCACTTAGAATGTTTTTTAAATAGTTTTTCCGCCCCCATATTTTTAGGAGGGGTCCCACCACCTCGAAACCCCCAGATGTGCACTCCTCTCTTCAAGCTGAATACATTGATGTTTGAGTCGAGGGAGTCGGACCACCAGGGGAGGCGCCTATAAAGGATACCACAAAAAAAAACAGAAAAATATATTTTGATATTTATATTAAGTAATATAATATTGTTAATATTAATCAAAATGTCATTTTAATCATTTTTTCAATTATTTTTAATTAAATGTAATAACTTGAAAAATTTGCACTTTTTAATTGTAACCTAATTTGACTGTAACCTAATATGACATGTTACTATATATGAGACATTTGATTATAAAAATTTACCATTTACAAACTCATAACCAAAAACCACAGAATTTTTGGGGTAAAATCTCAATATTTTGAAATATTAAACAATTTTGTAAATAATAGCCTCCCAAACTCAATGCATTTAGTGCACAATTTTAATTTAATAAGCAATTATTATAATTCATCTGATATTAAGGTTTTAAAGCTTACGTTAGTTAGTCTTTGAAGGGAGTAATGAGCACTAATGCTAACTTACGTCGTAAGCCGATTTTTTTAGACCACTTCCATTGGATAGAGCACTTCAAAAAATAGGGGTTTAAAAAAATTTGGCTGCTGAGAAACACGGGCCTAAGACTTGCACCATTCGTTAAAAGATTCTAAACGGCTAAAATATTGTAATACTAATTACATTTCTTAACTCGTCTTTTTTAAATTCTTCCTGCGCTGACAGGAAAGTTTGCTAAGATCACTGTATAATAAGTTCAAGAATAACTGGGATAGCTGTGGCAATGCCATTTAGTACACAGCCAGTACTAAAGGGGAGCATTCTAACATTGAAATAATTTTAATAGATAATTACATTTGTTTTACTAACACTTTTAAGCATTTCAAATGTTGAATCCACGAAATGCTTTTGAACAATTGTTCAAAAATAAATATAATTATCAGTCATCAGTTGATAGCGTTACTCTTGGGAAACTAGTTATTTACTTATTTTGAGCAATTAATAATATCAAATGTTGAGATTAATGATTCATTAGAGATTTGTAATGACTTTAATGAAATCTACGATATTGATAGACAAATATGTGAAATTGAAAGCGATTTGATTGATGAGTTATCTTCAGATAGTGGGCTTTTGGCTGAACCCCCATCTAAAAAGTTTGACGTAAATTTTTTTTGCGAGAGTTCAGTAAATTTTAGCAGACAACTAGCTAGATTATCGAAATGACAAGATTACGAAGTGGGAATGAGTTTGGAAATGTTTTAGCCAATTAAGCAAAATTATCATAGATCTCATTTTATTAAACCATTATCAAGACGACTGGAGAAAAGCGGTAACACTAAGGTTAATTTAAAACACGTTTTCAATGTAATTATTAAGGATTTTTCTAATGCAAGAGAAATGTTACTAAAAAATGCACTACGTGTACATTTTTAACATTTATAACAATGATAAGTCTTGCTTAAATATTGAAATTCCAACTAAACGAACACTATCAACTATTGGAGAAAAGAAACTATGTTCTGCAAATTCAGTTAACGCGACAACTCATAAATAAACTGATCAACACATTATTACTAAAGATTAGAAACTGTATTTCCCAAATTTTAACAATGCTAGCCCGAACAAAGCGGGAATTTTGAACAAGTGTTAGTGTTTAAATAGAACATCTTAAGCTAACCTGTCCATCAACATCTGGAACAATGACATAATAACTAGTGTGCGAGTTTCTTGAATTCGTATTATGCGAAGAAATTACAGATAACTAAAGATACAGTATGATACACGGCTGTTTGATAGAGTGTTTGAACTCTAGAACTTAGAATTTCTATTATTTGAAATTCCTCCTCATTGTACACCAATTTGTCAACCATTGGATGTTTTTTATTATAATCAACTTAAAATCCTAATATAACAAGATCGATACGGTCATAAAATCTGACTTTGTTAAATTAGTTTCAGTTCACGGCCACTTACTCACTTAGTTCCTTCGCTCCCATTAATTTATATTATCTTTCTGAAAGTTGAAAATTTAATTTTAATTTAAGAACATTAAACCAATAATCTTTTCGAGTTTTACCCGTTTTAATTATTATAATCCTTATAGTTATTGCTCTCAATCAACTATAGGCATCTTTTTTAAATAGAATAATTAGATATGTTTGAAAGGAATCGGGATACGTTATAACTGAAAAAGCGATCTTTGAGACAGCAATGCAAATTTATTATACTAAAATTCTGGGTCGCGATTATAGTGACGAAAAATGTCAAGAAAATTTATTTTTGAGTTGCAGTTGGTGTTTTGAAAACTCTGCTTTAGAAATTGTATTATTCATGAATTTTACTTTCATAAGTAAAATTCTTCTTGATTCTAATTTTTAAATTTTTCTTAATTTTATACTTTCTTTAATCTAGTTCTTTTCCATGTTTTCTATGGCGTATGAAAGAAATCATGTTTGTATTATAATAAATGTTTTAGATATCGTGTGCGTCATCGTAGATAACAAAAGAAAAATGATTTTAATTAGATCATTTAAAATATTGTCAAATACAGCTTTTATTCTAAACAAGAACACACATAACTGCTTTACAGAATATGTAAAATTACAGCAGGTACAGCATGTGCATGACCTCTAATAAGGACACTAAAAAATTTACTTATAACGAATTTTCTTTTAATTTTTCCATGTGCGCACACAATAAATATAAAAAATAACGACAGATATTATAGAAACTCTAAATATGGACAAAAATTTTCAACATAGAGGTGTGTAAAATGAATCAACGTTTTTTTTATAAAACCATGTTTAAGTTTTGGGAAATAATTATTCTAAATGTTTTAACAAAGATAATTAACAAATAGTTTGTAATAATAATTTGGAACAAATGAATAGCATTAATTATGTTTATTTAACGTTTCATTATTAATAATTTTGCCTTATTTCTAGTAATTTGATTCATTTTTAACGACATGTAGCACACATTTTTCCCATAATTCACTGTTGATTTTAGAAAAAGAATCTGAATTTAATTGTTTAAATTCTTCTATTAAAATTCTTTATAGAAACTAATTTTATTTTATTGACTCCATATAAGTTCAATCAGGTTCAAATCACATGTATATCGTGGATATGTCTGTAATATTAATGTGATATGTCAGTATTTTCGAATAGTATTATCAACCGTTTAGTCTATTAAAAGTGCAGTTATTAACTAACTTTAATCACTCAAACTTTTTTAAATTTGCACGATATTTAACGTTTGTCTGTAAATAACTTTTTATAACTTTAATAGTTGATGAATTTGTAGAAAATTTAAAATAATGTTGGATGTGAACGGAAACATTATCAATTCCAACAATTGATTTAGGTCTTAAATTAAGAAAAAGTTGTTTTTAGCCAAACTTCAAATTTATTGCTCTTAATACTTTGATTAGTAAAAATTGTTTCACAAATACTCACAAAACCATTAATAGATCCATAATTGAGTAGATCCATACTCATTAATAATTGTGTATCTTGTTCCTTTTCCCATTGGCATTTTTAATCTTATTTTTTAGATTTATTAAGTCGTCTTAAAATTTTATATTTGACTAAATTTTCAAAAATAAGTTTCGTCGATAAGAATAAAATTTGAATTTGGAAATTATTTTCTAATCGTTTTTCTATTAAATATTAGATTAATTTTAATTAAATGTCTTATTTACTAATCAGGTCTTATACTTTTAGTATTTTTGTTTTTATAACCGACACTTTTAAATAATCTAAATAATTGTTTTGCAATTTTTATGAAAAATTAATTGTGATTAGCCTTTACTTTTATTGAAAATATAATTTTTTGAAGGAAAAACTTTTAGCTTATTATTGTCACTAATAATTGTGTCGATATTTTCAAAATCATTATTATTAATACTAATTAAAGGCTTACGACTTTTAGATTTTTAATTCAAAACACTGCCGTTTTTAAAATTTTATTGACCGAAGGACGAAAAACTTTAGTTGAATTAACAGTTTCTGAAATTATAGCACACTTTTTTAGTTTTGGAGTTTTATTCACTAAATTTGATCACATATTTATCATGACCTGGAGATTTATTTTCTTTATTCACTGACATTGTTAAACTACTCACAATTGCATGCACATATAATATATAACTAATTATTTACTAAAATAATTCAATATTTAAAAACACATGTATTAAAATTAATGGCAACGTTTTTTGTAGTACATGTGTTTCTTTTGACTATTGTGTGATTGGCTAAAATTATAACAAAAACGCATCGACAACTTGTGCAGAAAATTTTGTCTATCCTTAGAGTTCCTTTAATAATAGCAACAAATAATGAGTCAGCGATGAATAGTGACAGATAAATACATATTAAAAGTTATCAACAGATAACGACAGATAGTAAAATATTAAAAAACTCAAATAAGCCGTAAAGCACTAATTTTAAGCAAAAACAAGAATGAACATTAGTAATGCGCTCACTTTGACTTTAAATCTATTGTTGGCTTACATTATTAATTTCTATTTTTAAACAAACAAAACTTAATTATTATTGTTTCTATAAAATTTTTTATGTGCTTTAAAACATTGTTATAAATAGTTCTTCAGTGAATGTTAAGCATATTTTTATTTATTCTTAGTTTAGCTGTCGACGAGTTAACATCAAAACTGGTCTTATAGAAACAATTAGGCGCTTGACATAACGTGTTTTAATATAATTAGTAAGATGTGTGATATTGAAATATACTCATATTAACCATTTTTAAACCAATTTTGTGTCAGTTTTGACCAAATTAGTCCCATATTTAATCATATTTGACCCAATTAAAGCCCATTTTGCCCCTATTAAGGCCATTTTTGTTCCATTTTGAGTCATTTTTGACCAAGTTCAAGCCCTCTTTTGCCACTATTTAAGCCAGTTTTGACACTTTGCCTCAGTTTTGGCCCAATTTTGATCTATATTTTTTCATTATTGCCTGATTATTGTGAGCAAAAAAAATCGGCATATGCCACTCACTTTTTAACCTAAATTTTGGACTTTTTGTATAATTTCGCCTATGTTTTTATTTATTTTTACGCATGTATGGCCATTTTTTACCCTAATGTTTGCTTTTTTATTATTAAAATCCCTATATTAGCATCAGAAATAGGTCAAAATTCTTTCTGTAACATAAGAAATTGATAAATTCCCTTTATTAGAATAAGATCAAAATCCCATAATTAACATTAGTGTGTGCACAGATAGATATACAGACATGTCAAATCCAATAGCTCGACTTTGTTAAAGTAAGCTAAAAACGAACAAGAATGAACATTAGTAATGCGCACACTTTGATTCTATTTCTTTATTAAATATTTCAGTATGTGCAATAGTTGTTTAAATTTATAGCAAATTGTCATATATAATTTACACCGAACTAAAAATTACAAAAAATGAAAAAAGTTGAAAAAATAAAAAAACCCTATAATTTTTTAAAAAAGCCTGCTATAATTTTTCAAAAAAGCCTCCTACAATTTAAAAAAAGCCTCCTATAAAAAAGTCTCCTATAAAAAAGTCTAAAGACCGACACACACACAGTCACACGAATCCCAAATTCAATAGCTCGACTTTTACAAAGGTAGCTAAAAAAGCTTTATTACATAACGAAACGTTTTATTAGTCAGTTTACGTATCAAATCTTCAAGGCTGCAAAAAAAATAAAAACGAAGCTCATCTGTGTTTTCCATCCACATTTTTTCTATTCTAAAATAATACTCCTAAACTATTAAACTCATATCGACTTACGGTTAGTCATTCAAATAATAACAAGTTTTTAGGCATTCAAATAACGTAGTGGATAAATCTATAATTTAAGTCACTTTTTTTCTAAAAAATAGAGCTATGGATTAGTCAATGTCCAACCAATGTCAATTCGTGTGTTCCAAGTTTTATATTTATAAAAAGATATCATTGATTTCTTTTTTAATAATTGGCATCATGCCATTATGTGCTTAAAATCTAATAAATAAATTGTATATTTGTGACATAAGTTTGCATTAACCCTTGGAAAAGATAGCTTTCTATGCACATCTCTAAAATTCAAATACCTTAAATTGGAAGCATATACTAAAATCTAATTGTCATAATACAAATTTGTAAATACTGATTATGTTCTTGCTGACATAACTGGTCACATACAGACGGAAACTGCTCACATTCAGGCAGACGGACAGTCATTGTCAAAAATAAAATCCAGCTTTTTTAAAACATGAGCTAAACTTTTTTAACTTGTAAAAATGAGCAGTATAATCTGATTTAAACATTTAATGGAATCTTTCTTGACATCTTATAAACAAAAGTTGATTTTACTTATTTCAAATTAGGACACAAACTTATTTATTGTTATCAATGAGGTGATTGCATTACAATTGTCTGAATTACCTTTAATATAATTTGTTTTCCGAAAGCTGACACGATCTCAATCAACTTCTTTATAAAAGCACTAAATTGTTTCATTTCAATTTCAGAAAAGTTTCTTTCGTTTTAATTTCTAAATTATAATTTGCAATTTTACTTATAGTTAAATTATTTACCTTTACCCGTGTAACTATTTATTTATATTTGTTAGATTGATAAATAATGGTAAGAAAAAAGAATTTATTTTATCTTGTTTTTAAAAGTGTAATTTACATATTTTTCAGATACTAGCTTTATTTTTACCATTTTTGAGTATTTATTTGTTGGAAAGTAGTGAAGCTGCTGATATAATTTATACAAGTGATTTAAAACCATCAGAGAGTAGATATTCAAAACGAAGCTATGAACCAGAATATAAGCAAATAAGTTATTATGGATTGGATCCAAATCAATACAGTAGCTATGAGTATCCATTTGAATATCATTTACATCCACAAAAGCAACAGAAACACGATTCTACTACTTATAATAAGTTATCGAAAAATCCAAGCTATTTGACGTCCGATGAAGATTATACTCCAAAATCTTACTCAAGAGCAACATATCCTGCATCAAGTTATGGATATAGAGCTCCGACTGCCAAATATATAGAGCAGAAAACAAAGTATAGCGATAGTGAACCACAACAGCCTCATCAATATTCAAAATATAAGCCAATGGAATCGAATAATTATAGGCCATACACAACATATTACAAAAATCCGATTGATTACGCTTATGATGAACCGAAAATTAATGTTTACAGCGATGCACCAGCGTATACAACACAATACAAACCATATCCATCGAAATTTCAATATCAATCACCATACGAACAATATCGAAACCAATACAAACCAACGTATTCGCCTCATTCAACACATTCTCCACATTCACAGTATCCGTATTCCCCATACAAATCAAAATTAGACTACAGTTCTAACTCTGATGATTATAATTATTCTTCAAACTCATATCGACCTCCACTGTATTAACAGTTTCAGGTTATTTTCTATATTTGTAACTTATTAATAATATACTGTATGAGACAATAAAACTTTTCTTTTAAATTTTAATATAAAATCGATGTTTACTGTAAAAAATGCAAAACAGAAATTCAACAAAAATATTTAATTATTCACATAATTACGAAAAACCTATGAAAATGAGAGCAAATTTAAAAAGGTTTAAAAGCAATGCGCTTAAAACGCTTTTTACGTTGAGCTAATAAAATAAGATTATCATCTATTGTTTGGGTTTGAGATTGTTGAGTATTATCATAAATAATGGAATCATTAGGCACACAAAAGCTATCGAATTGGTAATCTCCAGTTTCACACTCATTACACTTATTTGCATTTTGGGAATACACGTCCAAATGGCGATCATAATTATACTGGAGTTTATACTTGTGTTGGTGTGGTCTACCGATTAACGCACTTTTAACTGATTGAATATAAAACGCTTCCATATCATCGCTTCCACTGTTATCATTGCTATCAACAAATTCATTGTCACTCGTAATAAATGACATCGACATCTCGTGATCAGTGTTTTGTTCATCATTATAGAAACTCACGTTTTGTTTATCATTAATTTCGTTTGCTTCGTAATTAATAAATTGTAAAACACTAGCATTTCGATTGTTGAAAGTTTTGCCAGATTTACCAAACATTTCCATAGTATTATGCGATTGATTGGAGTGTTGGTCATTCACTGTTTCAATTTGCGTCTCATTGTTGCTGTGGTTCTCGTTCTCGTCATTGTAATCAACGATTTCTCTGTCAAATATCTCTACAGATACTGTAAAACAGGAAAACGTTAATATAATAATGATTAAAATTAGATATGGATATATTACATTGGGTTTGATGATTGGAACAGTTATTAATAACAGTGTGATCACTATCACTATTGTCATCCAATTTCGACAATAGTTTACAACGAATATCCAATAACTGTGCGATTTTTGAGTATGTGGTTGTGTTAATGGATTTGTGTGATAACTGATTACAAATCAAACTCATTACTTCATAGTTAAATAGTTTTAATTCATCCATTCATTCAATTTCTAATACTGTATCATATATCATATCAGGTATATGTTTACATTCAAATACAAATCACAAGCAATTTCATTGGTCACACACATCTATTGTTATTTTATATACAGTTAATGCTCAAAATATATTACAACTTCTATTATTCACATGAATCAGTGCTAGTCTAACGGCCAAACCTTTTATCCAAACACAAATTTTACAATTTCTAGAAACCCGCGCCCCGCTTAGACTACCTCCGCATATATTCATTCAGTTGCCATCTATATTTAACTAAAAAAATAGTTACATAATTTTGTTTCATTCATTATATTATGTAGACAATAGAGTACTGCACTGAAACATAGCAGCATTAAAGTTAATTAAACAGCATAAATGTTGCTGGTCTCTAATTAAACTAAAAATTGTTAAGTAAAATGTCATTCGATAATTAATGATGGCAGAAAGCTCATTTTACTGAGCTTGAGTTTGAACATGAAGAGATTAAGCTCAACACTAGGAAAAATTGAGCTGAGCTTCAAAATTAAAATGTTCTTCTTAGCTTGGGCTTACTAATTAATGAATGGACTTAAGCTTAGCTGTGAGCTTATATCTTACCAAAAAAATTTAAAATTCACAATTTATATGAGTTTTTTATAATGATGAGAGTAAGCTCAAGCTCAGGCAAGCTAGCTTAAGCCAGCTCAAACTCAATATTAAACTCAAATGAAAGATTTTATGTAATACGAAAGCTCAAAGCTCCCCATTATTTGAGCTTAGATTTGTAGGCTCAAGTTTTACCCAACGAGCTTCTTGAGCTTTGTGTTATTAATTAATAAAGACAAACAATATCATAAAATGTTTCAAATTCCGTATTAGTATCACATACATCAATTAAATATTTTTTTGCTTTTGAAAAACTATAAAAAAAACTTAAGTTTAGTTGCAATTTTTTAAGTTAATGTAAGTTAGATTTCACTACGATAGTGATTTTTAAAAATTTTTTGTAACATTTAAGCTCACAGCTAAGCTCAAGTTCATTCACAAATAAGTAAGCTCAAGCTCAAGAGTACATTTTATTTTTGAAGCTCAGCTCAATTTTTTCCAGTATTGAGCTTAAGCTCAGCATCTTCAATTCTGGAAAAATGAGCTTTCTCTCATCATTAGTTATTTAATATGTTTTTACATATTCCAATTTTTATGTCATGACTACTTGTAAAATATCGCTTACTTTAACTCAAAAGCTTGCAAATAAGATTAAGTTTATTATCATTTTTCAAATTCAACAATATTTTATTGATGTATGCAATGCTTATATAAAATTTGAAAAAATTTATGGTAAAAGTTTGTTTTTATTAAGCTCAACACAAGCTCAATAAGCTTACAAATTTAAGCTCAAAAGATGGTGAGGTTCGAGCTTTAGAATTACACTAAATCTTATATTTGAGCTTTATATTGAGCTTGAGCTGTCTTAAGCTAGCTTGCCTGAGCTTGAGCTTTCTGCCATCATTATCGATAATTTCATAAAAAATTTTTATTATTCTTCTGTGGTGCAATATTATATAGAAAGGCTCGTGCTCATGCTTCAGGTAAGAGACTCAGACTCTAATTTTATGTGAAGCTCGTGGTTCAGGTTCTTAAAAGGGAGCCCAGGCTTAGGCTCAGGTTCCAGCCTCCTTCAGGCCTTATCATCACTAGTCGCGGAATTAAAAAATTGATTAATTTTAATCAATAGCTTCTATATCCAGGGTGTATAAGAGGGGAGGGGGGCTGGAGAGGGTTATCCCCCATGATTTCTCAAAAAGTTGCCCCTACCTAAAAATTGAGAAATGACATCTCTATGGGGGAAAATTTTTTTCATGTTTTTTTGTCCGATGGCAGAAAAATTGTCGCTTAACTCCGAGTAGTTTGACCCCCCCCCATAAAATTTTGAAAATTTGGAAAGTAACCTACCCCCAGATCGGCACACTCTGGGACACCCTGTCTATATCTAGTGAATCATCAGGTGTTTTAAATGGAGGTGGCAGTACTTTAAACAATGTATTTATTCGGGTTAACATTATTTATAATTTAACCCTTAATACAGCTATATAACTAGATAAATATAACTAGATATACATCGTCTTTTATATTGTTTGACACATAGGAAAGGAACTCATTTGCGAAAGGGTTAAAAACAAAAGATTCCCTCCAAATTCAGTATATCCCGCTTAGTGCTGTCATAAAACAATATTATTTGTTTACATTTCGCAAACAAAGTTTGAGTTTTATGTTTAATAATACTTTTAAAAATTGAACATTTATTTAAAATCAACATTTATTTTGTTAAGAAAAGTTTTATTTGATAGAGAACATTAAAAAATATGCATTAATAATCAGAATGGAAAATCAACAAAATAGTAGATATTATACCAACGAAATTAAACAAAATTGGATAAAATTATATTTTAGTGGTCAATCATATCGTCAAATATACAGTTAGATATATCTAATTTAATGAGCAAGGACAGGATATTTCGGTTTTAACCGAACAAGGTTTGGTAATTTATAAGCTCTGTTAAAGTGAATACAAACTAATAATAAGTTAAAACAAAGCTTTTAGAGCCAAACCGTTTTAAGTTTGGGTTAAACCGAAATAACCTATTTTTGAGTTTCTATCCGAAAATACCGAAATAAGAGTTTTCAACCGAAAATTGTGAATCATGTGTGTTTATTCATTAGAACATTAAAATATATCACAAGAATATCTATCAAGTAAATTAAAAATAATTATTTAAAAGATCGTTAAATTGGCTAATCTTTTGTTTTAAACAAAAAATGAATAATTATTTAAATAATACTGATATTGAAAAATTCACATCAAAAAGTTCGTTAATGCGCAACAGTTTATTTTGCAAAGTTTTCAAAACATTGCTGTCAAATAATTCTGCTGACTCGTAAAATACATCGTATATTCATTATTCACGATTCATAATTCAAAATTAAAATTGACTAAATTTTACTCATGCAAACATGGAAACGTTTAATGTACTTGGAATAATTAAAAATTTTAAAAAATGCATATTAAATCTCAACCGAAAACCGACCGAAAAAAGCATTTTTTCTAACCGAAATATCCTGTCCTTATTAAAGAGTGAAAAGATGTTGACGTTATTTATGGTATTATATGGATAGATGTAATTTACTGTATGTACGGTAATGTAGATGTTATGGTAGTTTATTTAAAATCAATTGAAACAATGGAATTATTGCGATCAGAAGTTGCATTACTTTTAATTAGAAATAAACAATTAGAGAATGAAAATGATTCGTTGGAACGTAAATCGGAACAATTACGTAAACAACTATTGCACCAAAAAGACATGAATGATATATTGGAAAGTATGAAGTGTTCGCAAAATGAATATATCGATCTATTAAACGATTTACTGATTATGTTAACTGTTGATAACAACGATTACGATCAGACTAATGATAGCGAACGACAGTATAACTCCACTAAACAAGCCATCAATCATTGTGTGGACAAATGTCAACGATTGCAGCATAAATACGAATTGTGTAAATTATCCATTAATCATAATACACAATCAACGCATCGCTATCTCAATCAAATGGTATGATAATCTTATAAATCTATTCACATTTTATCTCAATCACTCGATTTAGTATTCCAATTCTGTCACATCTGCTAATAAATCCAATTTATTTGCACGACTTGAGCAAAAGATTTACCCGAAAGCGCGAGTATTTGGTGATAATTGCGAAAAAAACGTAACCGTAACGGGTTTAAGTGATATGGAGACTGAGCAACAACCAGATGAATACCAGCTCATGCAACACGAATTGGAAGAGGAGGAAGAAGAAGTGGAAGAGGAGGAGGATGAGGACAGTGACCCTAATGGTGCGGGCGAACAATACCTCGATGTAACAGATAAAGAATTTTTACCCAAAGGAAATGTGACCGCAAAGACTGCGAGAAAATCACTTACAATTTCTACGGTACCACGAATCACAAAATCAAGAAAAGGTATATTTTAAAAGGTGTTTCCACATATTTGCTGTTTTTATTAAATTTATATTTTAGGCTTTAAATCATCTCAAAAAGTTGGCGATAAATTTCGATGTATTTGGAAAGGATGTGTATTTATGTCGAGCTATAAGCAAAACGTTGAACGACACTATCGCGTTCACACTGGAGAAAAGCCATTTAAGTGCACGTTTAAGGGGTGCAACTTTTCAGCGTCACAAGCGGGCAATTTGAAAGTTCATCAAGAAAGACACGGACACGTGGGACATGTAGCGCATGCCAATAAAATTAAACTTAAAGACAAGGATAAAGAAAAAGATGCGCAAACTTCGCCCAATAAATCACCAATTAAGGAAAATAAATAATATTGATTATGATATGCAAATTATTAACCATTGATCATATTTGTTAAATTTCATTACTTCATTTTATTATAATAGTTATGAATATTAGCCATGAACTATTAAATTTTGTTTGTTTCAAATTTATCTATAGATGTGTTTTTATAAAATATTTATTGTTTTCGAACCACATTTATTTTGACGTTTTACCTTCATTTACTTTAATACAGAGCAACGTTCTGTTCGTGCTCCCTATAACGTACATTAGCATTTGTTAGCTTATGGTACCGTAGTATTCATTACACAAACTTAAGTGATTGAAAATTTTGTTCGATTGCAGTGGATGTAAACTATTTGGTTAACTAACTCCGTTCACTTTGGTTTGATTCTTAAAAAAAGTGAGTCTTTTGAGTTAAATAAATCCAGTATTAAACCGATAACCAGATAAAAGAATTTTATCTGTTTTATTGTACAGTATATTATACTTATACTTACAAAAATAGATAAAGGTAAATAAATAAATAAATCTATACAGGTAAATAGATAAGCAATAAATTTTAAATTTCTTGCAAAGTGAGATTATTTTAAAATTAGCTATCACATATTATCCGTCTGTGTACGTTGAGATACGCTTATAGCGAAATTACAAAAGGATTTTTTTTTGTTTTTTTAAATTATTTTGAATTTTTTTCTAACACTAATGACATAATGAATAATTGAAAAAATAAAAGTAACCTAATTATTAGTTTAAACAAGAATGACACGTTTTATTTCAAATAATGACAGATATTGGCAAATGCATAAGCTAGAATTTTCTATAAAAAAGTGAGTTAAAATGTATATGTAAAATAAAACTGGCTTAAAAATAAAATGATTTAGGTTTTTACTAACGTTAATATTCAAATTGTTCAAATTATTCAAAGTTGTTTTTAATAACGTTAGATTTTTTATTATAATGTTAAAATTAGAATTTACAAATGATAAAAAATATTCAAAGTTGTGGTCACATTATAAATATATACATAATATACCAAAAACAAATTAACAAAAGCTTATAATTCTAAGTGTTATTAACTAAAACAAGAGATTGGGAAAAGCTAGTATCGATGGCGTCTTCAAACTCATCGAAATCGCTTTGTTGCCACTTGTGTTTACGACGTAAATGTTTTCTGAGGTCAGACATGCGTACGCCGGCAAACGTACAATCAGGTAAACTGCATTTATAATCTCTTTCATTTTTATGCGACTTAATATGAGTACTCAAATGACTGGATTGACTGTATCGCGCACCACATCCCGGCCAATCGCACTTATATGGACGCTCTCCAGTATGAATACGTCTGTGTCTTTTCAAACCACTTAACTCAAGAAAATTTTTATCACAACCCTGCAAAGAGTAAACAAAATTATAATTTATAATTAAAACGGTAATCGATTGGTATTTCCGATTACCTCCCAATCGCAATAGTAAAGTCTAGTTCCGTTATGGATAGCTTGATGTCTTCGCAAATTAGTGATGTTATCGAATGATTTACCACAGCCCACTAAATCGCACACAAATGGTTCAGAATAATTATCACTACGATTTGTTCGCACCATTAAACTTAACTGGTGAACAGTTCGTCTCTCACCAGTATGTGATTTCCGGTGATATGCAAGAATTGAGGCCTAAATTATGTTAAACATTATTTAATATTAGAACATATGTTTTACAGCATATTACCCATACTCGCCATACTATAGTAAGTAAACACTCAAATTTAAATAAACTTATTAGCGATTTACCGTAATTTATTTTTCATTTTCAAAATAATCGTTTAAATGTCGTACCACACATGTAAAACAGTAATTTTTGGATTATACTCATCAATACTTTTCATTTGATCCAAAATGTAAGTCATCAATTGAAACAGTTGGTGATATGTTTATCAAATGGAAGGTATTAATGAGTAGACTCCAAAAATAACTTGACCTATGCGTTGGACGAGCGATTACGGAGTTATCGACATATAGTTTGTTTATCACTATTGATTGTTATACCGGTACAGTATGACGATTTTAAACACTATTAAATAATTTCATTCTACTTGCGATCGCGATTAAGCAGCGGCAATACGTTAAATAATTCAAGCTAAAAAATACACAACATTTCTAAAAAACAATCTATACTAAGCATATAATCGCCTTTACGCAATCCTTTATATGACTTATAAAGGGATCGAATTCTTCGCTAACAAAAACTGCAAAAAGTAAACGGTCACAACTACATTCGTAATTACTCAGTAAAATTATTTATAAGGTTTTAGCAGGTAAAACACATTAATTGATTAATAATTATTAGCATGAAAAAATATACAGTACTATAAAATTTTCTGGGAGACGTAAACGATTTTATATTTAGATTTCGAAATATTAGTGGAGCATATTTTGTTTCAAAACACTTTTATATATCACGAGTCCTTAAAATTAACAAAATCGGGGTTTTTGTTAAATTAAGTAAATGTCAAGTAAGCAGCTTCTCGCTCTGATTAAAGGTAAATAGTTGGGTTCAAAGGTAACTTTTGATACCTATCTAATTTTGGCTTAATATTTGACAATTCGGTAATAAACACATGAATATTGTAGGTACTGTAAAATAAAAAGTGCTAAAATAATAGTTTTGTTTTGATATATTCAATACTAATGTTATACTAATAAGTTTCAAACCAAGCTTAGAGATAAAATTGGGTAACGTAATTATCAAATAATCCGATCCCTAAATATTAGATTGGTGTTATGGTTATAAGAAAAATCATATTCGATATAATTTGTAAAATAAGGGTTGAAACTAGTAATGGACTGACACGGTAAATGAAACAAACAAAATTTCTAGTTTCTCTAACTTTAAAATATTATACCGTATTTGACTATATTATAAATGTTTAATATGACTAAAACCATTTGGGACAATACCTGACCAAAGGCAGCATCACATCCCTCCCAATTGCATTTATAGGGTTTTTCTCCTGTATGTAATCTGCGATGTCTCTTAAGACTGCTTACATCCGAAAATCGTTTTCCACAACCTGTCCAATGGCACTGATGCGTTCGGTTTCGCAAATGTGTGTTATAATGACGAGTCAAATTCGCGTTTCTAGAAAACAGTTTACCACAACCAGACCATTTGCACTTAAATTTTCCTAATTATTATAAATAACATTTTCAATTTATTAGGCAAAACAATTACGGTAATTGTATAACTTAAACAAATTTAAATTAATATCATATGAAAACTAAAATTAAGTTGTTTGGTTTGCCGCAATAAATTGTTTTAATTTTATATACTAAATCCGATTGACTAATCTAATTGACGACAACTGTCGAATATGTGGAAATGCCAAAAACACTCAAACAGCAATAAGTATTTTAATCACAAACATAGTATTAACGTTAATAATTTTGAATTTGCTTCAAATTTACGGATTAAATTTAAAAATTTCATCGGCAAACCATGCAAAACAATTGTAAATAAAAATTTGAATATAAACGCATTTTTTGTCAGAATAGTAGGTTTGATTAATTTTGGGTGCTTTTTAACTCTATGTAAGTTATAATTAAATAAAATTAGTTATTAGTTGTATACCATCTTTAGTTGGTTGTCTTCGTTTGGGTGACCACTCGTCATCGTCATCCATACTCATTTCCGTAGCGTCAGACGCATAGTCCTGATTCATCTCGAAATCCAAGAAATCTTGTGGTAATATAGCCTTAAATGATAAATAGTAATATATTATAGAATATCATAATATATTTATTTAGTTGTAGTTATATTGTAGATTACCTCTTCATTATAGTCTTCAAAGTCATCATTAAACAATTGTCGCTCGAATTGATCGACAGTGATTCGAGTTGTCTCTAGACTTGACTTAAGCTTTGATATTAACGCTTTAATCACTTTATCCTTACGCTTCAAATCTTTTTTAAGCATTGAATTATCGTGTTGTAACTGTTCGTTCTTATCCAACAAATCGTTGAGAGTAGTGGTCAATGAACATATTGTTTCAGACTTCGTTTTGCTATTAGTTTCGATTTTATCATTCCTATCATTATCGTTATCATCATTTGTGGGAACTAGTTGTTGGCAATTATCAATATTATCATTATGTTGTTGTTGCTGTTGTTCGTTAGAATCAGTTTGGTTCACATCGTTATCATTTGCCACATCACTGTCAACTGAATTAGACTCCATATTTAAATATAATAACAAATATCTATTAATCCAAAATGACGAGTTCAGTTGCTATAGTTACCAAAAACACTTCAAATTGTGTTTTAATAGGCAATATTTATAAAAACTGTAATAATAGTCTCTAACAATAAATTCTCATTTTTAAAGTTTTATGCTCAATTAAAATGAAACATTCATCAATTTACACGTTTTGATTATAGAACTCCAATCTATGTACTGTATAGACTACTTTTAATTTTACAGCAAATGACGATCAAAATTATTTTCTACAAATAATTGTATAAAAATATTGTATTATAAAATATTCAATCTCCAGAATTTGTCAGACTTTGTCAAATTTTTAGCTCACTTTTTTAAAAAGGCGAGCTTATGGATTTGACAATGTCCGTCCGTCCATCTGTCTGTCCGTCCCGGTGTCCGCAGTTTCAGATTAGTAAAGGAGGTAATAGGATTATCATACTGAGACTCGCTGTGAATCAAAGGAATCAGTTGTGAAAAACATTTATATTTAAAACAGATCTATACTTATTGGAAAAAGTGAGCTCTCTATGTCTGTGTCGTTCTTGTTTTCCATAAAATCTGAATCATCGAGTTATGATTAAAACTAAAAAGATTTATTATACTTAGTGATGATGACGCTGGATAGAAGTTTTTGGGTAAGCAAAGACGCTGATGAAACCTGAGTCTGAACCTACGTTTAAAAGTTTGAATTCGAATCTCTTACCTGTATTATATGGTTAGACGGAGCCATATAACCTCTTTAAATATTTAGAGAGTATCAGTAACTTAATAGCATATTTAAAAAGCTAATACAGTGTGTGTTTTGGCATAAACCCTCGCATTTCAGCACTTATTGTAGAGTTTGAATGTTTGGCCAAATGCAAACACTATGAACATTGAGTATGCGTTGATTATGGGTAAAGCGCTAAAAAGCGATATTGATATTATTGTGTTACCGTTACTGACACTGTACACTAAAATGTCTTCATCTAGAAATCGAGCAATTGTTAGATTCGATAGCAAACCCGCAACACAACCACAAACCACATCGAATCCATCGCATAGCCATACCACAGATGATGGGTTAACTCGCGATCAATTGGATCAATACGTTCGCGATGGTGTCAAGTATTTGTTGATTGTTGAACACAAGAAAATAGCTGTTAAGAGATCAGATTTATTTAAGAGTATTTGCAAAAATAATAATTACAACCGTAGTCAACATGAGCTCATTCTTTCTAAAGTAAGAATGTTTACGGTAATATGTAATGTTTGAATGATTTCACTATCTATTTACAGATTGCCGACCGTTTGTCTCAAACATTTGCCACGGATTTAGTTGAATGTCCACATTTAAACAATAGTTATATATTAGTTAATAAACTATCGATTGATGCTATCGATAATAACTGGATAGACGACAGTCAACACTATAGATCAGCGCTTTTATCCATTATTTTGTCCAATATATTTATGTGCGGACAGTCTGTTGTTGAACACGATTTATACAAATTTTTAGCCAAACTTGGACTCGATATTAACTCAAAACAACAATTAAATATTACTGATGAGTTGTCTGGTGTAACGTTAAAAAAATTATTGACTGAAGTTTGGGTGAGACAGCAATACTTGAAGTTCGACAAAGTAGCCAGAAGTGAACCAACTATTCACGAGTTTAGTTGGGGTTTTAGAGCCACTCAAGAGTTTTCCAAAATTGATATTTTGAAATTTGTTTCAAGACTATATGGCAATAATATTACACCTAAATATTGGCGAAATCAATATCAATCGGCAATTAATGAGCTCGAAGTTGATCACGACGACGACGATGATGATGATGATGATGGTGCTGGTGCTGGTGGTTCTGGTGATGGCGCTTGATATTCTATCTGATTGTGTAATCATATTTATATTACAGTTGTAATATTTAAACTGATATTTTTTAATATTAAAAACATTCATTTAAACTTTTAAATTGCTGCAAGTTTTTTGATTATCCGTTATTTAATGTACAAGAAAAGAATTTTTAAAAAAAACTTAAGGTATTATTGGAATCAATACTAAGATCTGAGCTTAAAAGAATCCAATTTTATAGAGTGAACTTTTGGATCCCAATACCCGTTTTGCGCCGCATTATCCCACATATGGAAAATCGTGAGTCACGATGAGGGGTGGAGATAAGCTCGGTTTATGCCCCATAGTTACATACCAGTTTTCCAATTTTACCGTGATTTTTAATATCCCCCACTGGGGGATAATGCGGCGCAAAACGGTATTACTTAAAAATGTCACTAATTTCGTAATGGACCCAAACTGTTCATCTAACTTATATTAAGAGAATAATAAAATACATGTTAAAAACTAAATAAATTAAAATAGATCGTACAACTTTTTTCTCTATAAACTTATTTATTCTTGATTCTGTAAATTAATTGTTATTACGATAATCTAAGATATTTTTTCTGACGATTATTTTTAAACTTTATTTTTTCATTACTATAATCTTCTTTATTGTCATAATAAATCCTTTATAAAATTCACGTTCTTATCGATTTGATTGATTGCTGTGGGAATAGAATCAATAAATAAAGATGAGAAACAAAGATAATAATTGGTTGGGACGTCTGACCACCAGTGAGTTATGGCCAGCACGCGGACGACCAACATATTTATACGCGTGACAACAAGTTATCAGAGCTCACAACCAAACAGAGACCGATCTTAACTCAATCTCCGATTAGATATGAAAGGAAACATTAGACTATTATTTATTCTCCCGAACAAGATCAACAAAAATATGGTAATAGTAATTTGCCTCTATTAACGTATAGGTATTGGGGTCGGTTGTTATTTAACCCGAAAATAGCTAACTTACTCTTGAGAAAAACTTAGGTGTTTATTCCAAACATAGAGACATTTATTGAAAACATTGATTACAAAATTGCCCATTATATTTGGATTAAGTTCCATATAACTAATATTATTATTGCTTATATACGGCCATTCCGTTAGTCCTTGCAATGGCGGCGAACTAAATTAAAAACAGATCAGTTAATGAATGAAAATAAGTGAATATTAGTTTTGTATTAAACATGAAGTGTCAAACCCTGTCTTAATAAATTTTGTCCAAATCATTAACATATTAAGAGATAATTGAATGTCTCCATTTGAGAAATGTTTCGAATTGATGAGTGGATGACCGAATACAAAGGGAATATCATCGTTATGACAAGTCATCATCCATGTGCTACCACTGCATTGCGATATGCGAGACCTATGCGTTAATGAGTAGACATACACTTTGCTGCCTTTCATTGACAATTCATTTGCCAATAGCATAGTGGGACACGCAAAATAATAGTCACCCAAAGAGTCCACCACTTTTCTCACTAATGATATCGTATCTTTTGATAATGCTATATACTTTTTTGTTATATCATCTATTGCTGCTGTTTGATCAATTCCTGTGTGTTAAACTGACCGTGAATTACAGTTAAGTGGATAGTGTATTGCTAATTATTAGTATATTACAGTAATTATAACCTTTAATCATTTCCTTAATATATATTTCTGCACTCTCTTTAGTAATGGAAGGAATCCTAATTGGATCAAATGCTTGCGGAAAAAGACCTGAAATAAAAGGTGATCCTTCTTGATTTGTTACTCCTGTTAATACTTCAACATCTCCTTTAAAATCTTTTAGCATTGTTCTCGGATCCATAGGTATATATTCATCCCCATATGATGGTACAAATGGAAAACATATGGTATCTGATGTGCAATTATTGAACGAATGATACGCAAATTGATTGATATCTGATGTCTTCGCGTTTTTTAAGCATTTGATTAATTGTTGCATTTCTTTCTGGTCACAATTAACTGCTTTTCCCATTTGTTTTGTCATACTTTCGGCATATGAAAGGTTTTTGCATAACTACATAATAATATTTAGAATGTTAGCACAATTAAATATATTTAATAAATATTATAAGTTAACACCATTTGGTTTAAAGGACTTCCACTTTGAAAAATTGCTCTTTTTACATAAACCTTTCCAAATGGTGAAATAAGATGAAGTGCAGCAGAAACAGCTCCAACGTCTTGACCACCAACTGTGATCATAGTATTATCTCCGCCAAATGATTCTATATTTTCCGAAACCCATTTTAGAGCTAAATTTTGATCCCAAAGCGCTAAATTTCCGGGATATTCTTTACTATTACCGTACACAAAACCATACGGCCCCAAACGATAATTAACCGTTACCACAATTATTTCATAAGAAGCTAATGCAATACCCGATTCAAACCAATTGGCCGAACCAGAGGAGTATCCTCCGCCATGTATCCAAAATAAAACAGGCAATTTCACATTATCTTAATAAAACGTTTATAAATTATTATCAGTATTAATAGTTTTATAAATTTAAAAATTTTTAGGCCATAATTGTCTGCTTTTTGGGAAGAAGTTATATTGATAATTATGTGAAACACCGTTTACTTAAGTTACCGAAGAGAAAATATATTCATGTAAATTAAGTTTACCTAACCTATATCTCATACGTTTAAAAATTTTTAGCTCACTTTCTTGAAAAGAGAGCGAGCTTATGGATTTGACCATGTCTGTCCGTCCGTCCGTGACGGTGTCCGCACTAGCTCGACCATTGAAGTTAGCACTAATTTAATATTTGTTAATTTTGGCATTTTTGAAAACTTTAGATTAAATATTAAAGCATATCTTAAATAACATATTAGCTAAGATAAAACTAAAAAAAGTGAGCTCTCTATGAATGTGTCGTTCTTGTTTTCTATTGTTTAGTGATTTCGTGATTTCATTAGGGAGAGAGAGAGAGAGGATAGAGAGGAGAGAGAGGAGAGAGAGGAGAGAGAGGAGAGAGAGGAGAAAGATGAGAGAGATGCGAGAGAGAGAGAACTTCATTTAAATAATATATTATATGTAAGGCCTTGAAAATCGTTAATTAACGATTTGTTAAAACCATTCAAAAACGTATTTGTGACTATTCTAATCTTGTTATATAACTTAAACAATTCTAAAAATGTATTTTTAATTAACGATTCTAAAGGTTTAAAAAATTTTTAACGATTTTATTTATTTCTTTAATTCAATTTTTTTTAAATAGTAAGAATTGGCGTTAGAATACTAAAAATTGTCGCTAAAATCCGATAAGTTTTGAGTGGGGTCATGTTTTAAGGGTTTAACTTAGGAAAAAAATTTTAAAAAAAAGTTCGAAGAATGTTTAGGCGCAAAGCTCAAAATATTGTTATTTAAATCCGTTGAGTTTTTGCTTGACCTAAGTTTTTTGAAATTTTTTCATTTCAAATTAATATATTTTTTCAAACGAATTTTCTAACGATTTGACCATTTATTTCTAACGATTAATAAACTATTTAACACGTTGTTTTCAAACGATTTTCAAGGCCTTAATAATTATATATTTGTCTAACAATTTCCCTTAGTATAATTTTAATCATGTAATCAAACTTACAATTATTAATTAAGATAGATATGAAATTACTACGTTTATTCGTTGAATGATTATTTTTAAAATTAGCACGGTTTTTAAAGATAAATTTTAAAAAATAAAATTTATATTGTCTTTTTGAATTATTTTTTGTATCTATCTAATCTAATATATATAAATAACATAGTTTGTGTGTTTGTCTTTCTGTCAAACACACAAAGTTAAGACCCTTTATAGACTCCTTCCCATAGACTCCTTCCCAGGAGGCCCCACCCCATCAACAACTACTTTAATGTATTCATCTCGAAGAGTGGAGTGCATATCAGGGGGTTTTAAGATGTAGGGCCTCTCCAGAAAAATTGGATTAAAAAACTGTTTCAATAGCTTTATATGCGCCCCTCATCCGCGTGCATCTTCTCCACACAAATCAGCTTTCAGAGAATTGCAATTATTGGAGTTTCGAAGTGACAGGCTCCATGTTAATTATTTTGGGTCAAAAATAATTTTAAAGTGCCCTTCGACACATATATCATTCATCTCAGCTCAAAAAAGGAGTAAAATGAAGGTCACTCGATGTGGCGAGCAACTAGTTCTATTTTATACTCAACAAGCTTTATTTTTCTTTTTAAATTTATTTGCCTTTTTTGTTATAATTTATGGATTTTTAAAGTTCTAAAACATATATAATTTTTAACTTTTTAGTATAATCTAAGCTGTTTATTAACGAAATAAAATACACCATATGACTGGATAAAAAATTTTTAATTTGCGTTCAAACATTTTTATCTAGAATTATAGTATTTAATTAGTATCTTTAAAATAATATATATTTAAAATTTAATGATAATTATAAGATGAAAAGTACTTTTTCTTTATAAAACCTATTTTTAAAGTATCTTTTTTGAATGTTTCACAATCTATCACGAAATAATAAACATATTTATATGCAACAATGGTAGTGAAATTCAATGTTATTTACTTATCTTTGCAAATTAACAAATTATGAATAATTTGAGAAAAAATAACACGAAAATTATCATTAACCTCGTTATAAATAATAAGTTATGCATTATTAAGAATTATACAATTATAGGACGTATTGTGTCATTGAAGATTCTCATGTAACGAGTTCTAAAACATTATATGATTTCTTTTTGGAAAAGTATTCACGAAGAGAATTAGTTATTAATGCAATTAAAGTATTACACCTTACTTAATATTAACCATAAGATCGATACTTATTATGCATTATTCTTGTATCTATAATTATCATATCGAAGCTATACAAACAACAATGTTTTGGTTTCTACTTTGAATCGAATTCAAAACTCATTTAATATGTGTAAGTATAACAATTTAATAATCATAAGACGTATCAATAATTATCCTTCCAATAACTTGAGTAAGTTTACTAATCAATTATTTAAACGCTTTACATAAAACACTTTTGATTATTTAGAGATAATGGCATGTTTGTCTCATATATTAATGTTACTATTATTATAAACACATTAACTCCCAAAACAATTTAAGCATCTGTTTTAAATTATAACTTTATAAAAATTAAAAGTTGTAAAACTACTACAATTAAATAATACAAAAACATAACATTTACTTTTTGAATACACGGATTGATCATGAGTTTAATTAACAAAACTAATTAGATTAAATCGACATAAATTAATCAAAACAGTTAATTTAATTTAGTTTATTGATTGAGCATTCATTTTTGTTTTGCTTAAATTCATGCTTAAATTTACTTTATAATTATACTTTAATTTCATATTAAGATTAAACCATACACAACATTTGTTTTAGTAAATTTATAGTTTTTACAAAGTTTATAAAATTTCAGCATTTAAATATGCCGAATTATATTAAAAGTGGAAACATATAATTATGAGGATTTGTACGGAATAGTTAAGAATATACGTAACGTGTATATGTTATAACTTTATCAAACATCAACCTCTTAGTATTTTCCGCAATGAGTCACAAAAATTTTCAGTGAAAGAAAAGCTAGACTGTTGTAAAACGCCTATTAGTTATATAGTTTAATATTTATAAAAAATATATAAATTATATACCATCAATCATTCATATGACTAATTTAATTTTATAATTAATCCCATTACGGTAATAATTAAAATTTGTAAACTAAACTAACACTAAGTAACCTCTAAAATGAATGGGGTTAGAAGTTTAATTTCTAAAATTTACTTAAGCATTCAAAACAGTAATAAAATGTCAATTTGAATTTTTCCACTATTACCATTAATCAATATTAAAAATTAATTTTATTCAATATACTCTAAAAACTTAACTATATTTTTTCCAAATTCATATCAGAACGATGAACATTTATTTATTAAGCAAACGACTTGCTATCCAAGTAAGGGTTTTAACGGAAAGAGCAACACTTAATATTTACATGTATTATTCTAAGTTGTTAACAAAAAGTTTGTTTCTTAAATCATTGTGCAACATTCTGATATGATTTAGAATTCATAATTTATAATTCAGTATAAAATAATTAATAATATATTTTAATTTCAGATTCACATATAGTAAATCAAAAGTTAGTGTATAGTATAACAATCTTATGTAACTTCGCATTAAAACTTGTCGAAAACTATGAATAGAGGACTGTAATGATGACAACGGTCAACCGTTTGGATCAGTGCCATATGCACTAAAAATTTTATCGCTCAAATAGCGTAATTAATATTATTATTCTAACTTCCGTTTTATTACAATAAATGTTGTTTCCGTTTATATAATATTATTATAACTTTTCATTATATAGCTATAGCCTAATGTAAAACCTAATTTTAGGTAAGAGCCTTGAACTGTTTACGAGTTATTTCGATATCAAGGCTTTAATTATAAAACTTTATTCAACTCTTAATAAGAGTATGAGGTGATCGAACCCTACTCTCTGATTCGCCTAATTAATAACGCGAAGTCTTCAGACACACGACTGCCTGTTAGATATAAAAACTCTTAACCCAGTAATCAATCGGTATATCTGGTTTTAGTTTCGTTTATAACGGTTGTTAGGCTATTCTAATGAAGTAGTTTTTATTAAAACTATTTTTCTATTACATTTTAAAAGACTTTCATTAAAACAATTTCATTGAATTACGCGAACTTTATTTAATTAAACGCGAAGTCAGAGCACTTGAGTCATTAGAAGTAAGCGCTGGTCACGCTTCAGCACGTGGAGCGTGCTTTTCATCACAGGACGGAGATAGTTATCAGGTTTAGAAAGTTACTGAATACAATAGAATATTGCTTAATCTTACACATTCATCAAACAGCAACTGTTCTGTTTTATCCGCATTGCCGTCAATTAAAATTTTTAGTGAAAAAAGAGCTACACTGCAGTAAAACCTCTGTCTCCGCCTATCAGTTTGTATACTTTAATATTCAAACTCACGTTAAATCAATAAATCGTAACCATTCATTTGACAAATTAAAATATACTTGATCTCTAATGCGACTTTAATTAAAGTTTGAAAACAAAATTACCTCAATATAAACCCGAAAATTTCTAATGTTTAATTAATTAACGATTAATATATGTTTTTAAAATTTTAAATTATATTGTTTTCAAAATATGATTTCACGTTTCCATTTGAATTCCAAATATATAATATAAAAAATACTTTTTTTCTTCTCTGTTCGCTGGGTGTTCCAGAGGGGAGCTGGAGGGGGATTCCCCTTAGCGAAAAAATGAAAAAATGGCAAATCTTTGTCAAAAAAAATATTATGTTTTTTAGTACGATGGTAGAAAAATTGTCGCTTAAATCCGAGTAGTTTAACCCCTCCCCCTTAAATTGTGTAAAGTCGGAAAGTAACCTCAACCCAAACCGGCACACTTTGAGACACTCTGTTTCCTAACTCGCGTCCGCCCTCTTATTATACTGTATTTTGCTTATAACAGAAGGGTGCACTAGTTCTAATAAAAGAATGGTTTTATTTATTTAATAGAAAATTTTGCTTAAATATTTCAATACAATATTCAAAAATGTTTAATTAAATTATTTATTTACGATTATTTTGTATTATTATTTTGTAGTATTAAAAATATGAGTGAATTCATGTTATTCAACAAAAACTGTGGAGAAATATTTTTAAGCTTAATTCAAAAATCTTATTTTCTTGTAAAATTTTAATTTCGGTAAGTATAACGTTTTTATTTAAAAATTACATATCAACTTTTATCCGTTCAGTTAAATTACTTATAAACATTATTGTTTCAAATGAATGTGTTGTTTAAACAAACAAGAGATAATAAAATATTTTATTATTGCATTAATTAATATATACTAGTTAGAAACCGCTTCGCTGGAAATAACATTTTAATGCCCGTATAACGTTTTATATTGTTGATATTCCTGTTTAAATA
This sequence comes from Phthiracarus laevigatus, assembly GCA_034700185.1. Taxonomy (NCBI): domain Eukaryota; kingdom Metazoa; phylum Arthropoda; class Arachnida; order Sarcoptiformes; family Phthiracaridae; genus Phthiracarus; species Phthiracarus laevigatus. The sequence continues at coordinate 27,713 of JAQIXJ010000660.1, forward strand.
ATTTTAATTTCTGTTATTTTGTTATATTATTGCATTTCACATTTAACCTTTTTAGCGCAATGAAACAATAGTTTAAAAGTTTCAGATATTGTAAGGTAATGTTCGTTAAAATAGCTGAGCTAAATATTGTAGGAGAACGTGACAGAGAGAGAGAGAGAGAGAGAGAGAGTGAGATCATTCTTTTAGTATAATAAGGATAATTAATTAATACGCCTTTAAATTAAACTTTCGAAATGTATACGAATTACGCTCTGCTTAAATAAAAATTTATACAACACTGTACTCAGCTTATCCCTAAAAACATTGATACTTGAATATGAGGCCAAACTTATTCAGTTTAAATCATTTAGTTTAAAACTAGTTATATATAAAAAACTTTTTCATTTCTTTCTCCTTCAGCAACATTATAATTCTGTTTCACGTTCTGCTAAAATATTTATTTGTCCTGTGATTTGCACACAATATTTAAAAAATATCAACTATTTGAGAACATTGTTGAATAGCTGGAGAAAGTAAAGTGGGAAATAATATCTAATACTAGTATTTGCAACCAGCTTCGCGGAAATACATTTTTATTTCTAATTAGATCACAATAAACAGTTTATTGCTATTATTGCCCTTATAATGTTTCAAATTGTTAATATAGTCGTTGTATATTGTTTAATTGTTGGTTATCACACTTAACTTTTCTCGTGTTACTCAACAATGTTCTTTAATGGTTAAAAGTTTTTACATTTTGTTTTTATAATTGTTAATTATTTTTTTATTATGTTAGTCAATTTTCGTAAAATAAGCTGGTTTTAACATAGTAGGAGAACGTGACAGAGAGAGAGAGAGAGACAGAGAGATCGTTCTTTTAGTATAATAAGGATAAGGATAAATGCAAACAATATAACATAATACGTATAATATATAAACGTTATACGGAGGAGTATAAAATAGTATTTTCAAATTAAACATACATATTTTTGTGAACGTTAAGATTATGATTATTAGCAGAGGGTCGCAGATGGGTGCCTAGTATTTAAATAAGTAAATACTTTTTCGTTTCTCTCTGTCGGCAACAATATATTTCTGTGTCAAGTTCTGCTAAAATACTTTAATATGCTATTTTCACTGCAATTCGCTAACAATATCTAAAGTGTATAATATATTAATGAATATTATTGTATTGCACGAGAAACTAAAGTGGGAAATGGTTTAACTAGCAAAGCATATAACATAGAACGTATAATATATAAACATTATACGGGTTGATAATAGTATATTTAAATAATTATATACTAGTTAGAAACCCGCTTCGCGTGCAAATAACATTTTTATTCCCGTATCACATATTATATTATATTGTTTATATTCTTGTAAATGACGGTTATATAATTTTAATTTCTTTAATTTGGTTTTATTGCATTATTCACTTAACATTTTAGTGCAATACAACAATAGGTTAAAAGTTTTTCGTTATTGTTAGGCACCCTATGAAAATGGGTTAATATGTGTATTGTAGGAGACCGTGACGGAGAGAGAGAGAGAGAGAGAGAGAGAGAGATAGAAATATCATTATTTTAATAA